>JAULBM010215650.1:0-28277 GCA_032357055.1 Geukensia granosissima
CTTTCTCACTTTATATTTAGATACCAACCAATGTAAAAAGGAAGCATAGTAAAAATTCTAAATGAAAACCAGGTTACCAATTTGGGGTGAAACATTATTATAAGTATTTAACTCGGCTATCATTCAAAAATAAGGTATTAATATTTCTACAGAAAAAAACATTTTTTCTTTACTATTTTCTTTGGTAAAAATAATATCTCAAGTCAGCAATATACTATATGCATTAATTGTATTTCATAACTTTTTTAATCATTGGCGGGGCATAGTGTCCATCGGACACATATCGACTTGTTTAAAAGAATTAAAACCAAAAAAAATCCATGGTACTTTATAAAACAACCCAAGTGCTTAATATTTTACAAAAGGAACTGACTAAACAGAAAAGCCAAATCAAATTAGAGAAGGGACATATTAAAAAAGATAAGCCAATAATAAAGGAACTTTATAAAGGGACTGCACAAAAAGCTAAAGTCAAAATACTTGACAAAAGGACAAAAAGATTATCCAAAATAGGTACTTTTAACCAACCAGTCAACTTCAGAGTACTTTACAAAAGGAACTAAATGAAAATCAATAGTCAGGTTACTTTACAAATGGGGCTAAACATAACAGACAAAGTTATGACTGTTTACAAAAGGAATTAAACAGAACAGCCAAAGTAAGGGTACCTATCCATAGCTACGAAACAGAAGAACCGAAGTCAGAATACTTTACAAAAGGGACAGAACAGAACATCCGAAGTCTGACTACTTTAAAAAACGTCCTAAACAGCCCGGTCAAAGACTTAACACAAAAGGACACATAGACAAACATCTGTATTGAAAAGAGGACTAAACAGAACAACTAAAATTTTGACACTTTACAAATATAAAAAGGACTTACAATAGATTCTTTACAAATATAAAAAGGACTTACAATGGATACTTTACAAAAGGTACTAAACAGGACCGCTAAAGTCAGGATACTTTTTAAAACGTACTGAATAGTCCAATCAAAATCAAGGTTCTTTAGAAATGGGATTTAACAGAAACCTCTAAACTTGTATAATTTACAAAAAGGACTGACAAACAAGAAGAACCAAAGTCATGGAACTTGACAAAACTACACTAAACAAATCAGTCAAGGTCAGCATACTTTACAAAGGGGCTAAACAGAACAGCCAAAGTTAGGATACTTTACAAATATTGAACAGAACTGTCAAGGTCATGGTCCTTTACAAACCCATTTAAGATAACAGTCAAGGTCATGGAATTTTATAAAAGGGATTAAACAGAATAATCGACGTCAGGATAAATCTTTACATAAGAGACTTTCGAACTAAAAAATGTCCGCGGGACTTAAAAAACAGCCAATATGACAGGGTACTTTACATAAAGGTTAAAATCAAATAAAAGTTACAATCAATGTACTTTACAGGGGTCTAAACAAAACAAGAAAAGAATACTTTACAATTACTAGTTGAAACATTATATGTATACAAATCGTATCAGTGTTGAAACGCATTCTTATTTTAGTGCATACGAAGCTCCTTTTCTAAACTTTATCAGGAACTTTTATGTAGTTCCTTCATAATGTTAAAATCATTTCTAATCTAATTGCTAAACATGTATATTTTTCTAATTTGTTGATACAATGGCTAATTTAAAGCTATTGTTTCGCACTTTTATGATAAAGATGTTTCAATCTGTACCTTGATTGTTTACAAAAACTGTATACATGAAAGAAAGATTAAGGATCATTGAAATATGCCTCATTACCAGATTCAATTAAACAAAAGTGCGATTCAATTAATTCTGCCGTAACACATTTATATTGTTTATTAGTGGAATCTGATTAGAAGACGCCTTTAGTTTTATAGAAGATTGCGTAATTTTGTATAAACCAGAGAGTAGTAATCTAAAGAAAATATTTAGATTTTCTATTTCTGTTTTATAAGTAAATCGCACTGTTAAAAATAGAATATTGTTTGGTTTCTTTCAAAGATATTATTTGTGTTCAAAATACGTTTTATAAAATGACGTCATCTTTTATATTTTGGCGAAATCGACTTATCGCAGATGTGAAAGAAAAGAAGAGAAACAAGTGGTTGTAGAAGTAATAATACGTTGTTACCATTATTGGTTTAACAACGTGTCTAGTATTATCTGAAAGAACATTTTATTTTATAATGTTGTAATGCCATTGTCAAGAATAAAGTCAAATATTTAATCGACCCATGATGTTTATATACCTTTGTGTCGTGGCAAAAGATTCGACGACGACCAATGGGGTCTTTTAATACTCTAATATGGTACTTTCGGAAAACATTTTAAAAAGTGAAGAGAGTAAATAATGAGACCTGTAGAAGTTTAAATTTGACTGTCATTTGGTTGATGGCTGCCCAGATCAATCATGCCACATCTCATTTTTTATATTTTCGTTTAACATTTGTGGGTGAATGAATATAAGATGAAACAAATAAGTTACTACTAGTACCAGCTCAAAAGAACACTAATAGCGTTAAATGAAATATGCATTTCTGCCTCTCACGAAGCATCAGGGATTATCTTCATAATATTTATGTCGTGGTGCTTAAGTAAAATATACTACAAAATATTCTTATTCCCTACCTTCATCTTGAAAGCAGGTTGTCTATATATTTTTATATTGGCATTTGCACAACCCATGTTTTCTTTGACTTCTAATGATATTTAAACACTAAATCCAACTAGACGTGTTTATATTGATACTGTAGTAAAGGAAAACTTGGTTTATTGTGTTCTAATGCTTTTGGGTTCTTAACAAGCAGACTGCAACTGCAAGTTCTCTTTTGAGGTCGATACTTTTGTTGTATTCCGTATAAGTTTTAATTATAATTGTTGTTGGTTTTCAGTATCGATCTCAAGTGTTAAACTATTACAACCGATTTTTATAGTTTTTTGGCTGTTTTTTCATACCACTGCCCCATGTTAGGGAGTTGAGCGCTCACAAACCAGTTTAACCCTGCCACATACTTATGTGCCTGTCCAAAGCCAGGAACCTGTAGTCAAGTGGTTGTCTTTGTATAATTAATTATGTATTGTTATTTGTTCAGCATTTTCCTTAATAGATAAGGTTGACTGTCGTGATTTTTGTTTATAGTTTCACATTTTGTATTTCGAGGCCTTTTACAGCTTCCGTTATGGAATGGACTCTGGTTCATTGTTGAAGGCCGTAATGGGACCTATAGAAGTTGGTGATTGGGGATTATCGCAACTTTTAACAATATTTTAGTCATATTCAGTGGATGGCTGTCTCACGTAAAATCATGCCACATCTCCTATTTTTATATATTGTATATTTAGAGGACGACGAAAAAGGCAGAGAACAGACAAATGGTGGGATAGTTGCAGTGGAAATAACAGTTCATACATGGTTTTACGATATATTAAACGAAGAAATAAAAACAACATAAAGTAAAATAAAAACATAACGATAAAAATAGTTGAAAATCCGTAAAAAACGATAACAGCCTTGCAGCAAACAAAAACAAAATTCAAAACTCATACTCAACGAAATCCTTTACAAAACAAAAATGGAATCAGGTGTCCGGGAGAATAAGCACAGTTGTGGTGTAAAACCTAATGACCGGGTTCATTGCAATCAGAGAGGAGGTTAACTATAATCTACGAAATATATGTACAATGACCTTTGAATTGTTTATTAGTTTGTTTTGATTCGAATAATACACAGGTTCAAAAGTTCATTACATCTTGATTCAACGTTTTTTTGTAAAATGCTACATAATATAAAACAAAATACAAAGTTATGTTTCCCTAAATACATCGTTGTGCTGATCATTTAACCCAGAATAAATGACAGGTGTACATACTTGAGGTAGGTCTTAAATATCTTTTTAAAAAAAACAATTGTCTTCGACAGTTGGTCGAAGCAATCACCATAATTAACTGATCGTTGAGCTATATAAGAATATCATAACTTATTCACCAGAGAGATTCAAACTATTGTACAGTATATTCCTTAATTATAAATTAACCCCGTGAACATAGAAATCGTAAAAAAATAGGTTTCCACATCAAGGCAAAGATTATAAAAATGAATATTTAGCATGAAAAATAAAATGTTTCTACTTTAATTTGATAACAAAAACATTCGACGTACAAAACTGTAAATTTAACTGAAGATCTAAAAATTTCCGAATAGCGTTTTACTTATAGTGCCGTAATTGGAATACCATAGTTTTCATTCTTCCTCAAACTTAAGTGATGGAAATTCGAGATACACACCTGGAAAAAGACAGGTTTCAATGCATTGAAGTCTATATTTCTTCTATAATAACAATTAACAAGTAACGTCTTTAAACTGTTTGTCGGATGTGAAGTATGGTTGACATGCACTCGACTTCGACTCTTGTAACGTTATTTACCTCTTGTGTTCTTCAAACATGAAGCATTCCTTACTAATATGTACAACAAAAACCTTTATAAACACTTTGCAATTAACAGTTTACTACAATTATGATGTTTTTCCTGTTTAGCTTAATATGTTATGCATTTAAGATTAGGTCTTATCCCCAAAATTCTCTTTCAGCATTGATTATGACTATGTACATGTAGCATATTATTTTTACACAATCGAATTAGTTCAATTTATTTTGTAGAAAAATCACTACATTGATCAAGTAAGGCCCTGCTGTACATAACTGTAACCAGCAAATATATAGTTAGCTATTGATAGATATGCATTAAACATATAAGCGCTGCCTGTCGGCTAGGTTTTCAACTGAAGAAAATTTGACAGTTGCCGTGAAGACTAACTGTTTTGATATTTGAACAAAGGTATATGTCATACATGTATAATTTAAATGACAATTCAAAACTCAACTCTGCAACAGTGTCTTTTAAATACAATGATCTAAATGAAATGTATTGGCCGATTGTAGCTTCTTGGGTTTTCACTTGCGTCTTTCCTGGTGCGAAGCTTTCTTTATTCGGCTAAGTCAATATAAACCGGATTTTGTTTACCCCTAGCAATAATATTAATCATTCAATTAAAGAAATGGAATATTAGCGTTTAGTCAGCAAAGTTGCGTGGAAGGGTATAGAAAAATCAATCTTAAACCATATCTCAAAGAGAGTGAAAACAATAGTTATTATGATAAAATATGATATATTTGAAAGAAAGAATATGGAATATATATAATCCAGAAAACACAATCCACATCTTTTCTGGGTTGTGAACTGATAATTTTTCGTTAAGGTGTTGCATCATTTCACTAGATTTCCGTGAATAGTACATAATTGTGTCTCTCTGTCATAGATTCCATATTCTTTCTATTGATTAAAAGATTATGAAGGTACTACAAACGGCCATTTTTTGTTTTATATTTTAATTAATACATTTGTTTGATTATGGTTTTCTTGATTGGTCTTATTTATCATGTTATTTAAATATGCTTCCAGAGTAAAATACTTATAATACAATCAGGATTTCAGCGAAGAATACCCATGCGAGAGGTCCATAACTAGTTTAGATACTCTGATACCACATGAATCAACCAATTCGTGATGGCGACCATAAAATTTTAGAAGGGACGACTTCAATGGATTTATAATTTATACTACAATATATACTTTAAGAAACGCTTGACAAAACCAAAAGGCACAATGAACTCTCTGACTTTTCGAACTCTGCTTAATAGGTTCGGAATAGGATTAGAAAGTACCCCCGGTTCTGCATGCGACAAATGTCGTCCAGCCCTTCAAGGGCAACGGATTAAAATTTTACCTACATTAATATCCAATTCAAATTTAATTGAGGAAATTTTTTAAAAACATATTCTTTTGCTTGTAACTGCAACTATTTATACGATTTTGTTAGTAAATAGGTTTAAATTAAGAACCTGAATGTTTTCTCTGTGTTTATTGACTGATGTCTTTTGTAGTGCATAAATTGAAGATGTAACTCTCAATACGATACTTATGATGCATTTCCTTAATAAATTAGCGAGACACGGTGACTATGTCAAAATAACGTTTATTAACGTGAGAAGGAGGGCAATGATATCAAGTCTGTTTCCGGAATAACTGATTTCCCTCGGGTATCTCGAGATCTCCTGTTTTTCGTTAAACAATTAGTTTCTTGTTGTCTTGTTGACCGCAATTTTCAATCAAAAATAGATATTAATGCCTATTATGTAACAAAAGCAAAAACAAAACTTGACTTTATAAATATTTATGTGATACCAATCACTGATGCACGTGCCTAAATTATGTAAACAAAACTGCTGTATTGAATCAATATTCATTTTAAGATGACGGACAATGATGTATTCCTATTGATGAATCTTACCAGATTTAGATAACCAATTAGGGAGGTTAAAATATCTGTCTGGTAATTTATCAAATCTGAAAAAAGTATTAAAGTTTGTAATATTCGTTCATTTGATATATTGAATGGTTTCACTGTTTACATTTTAAAGTGTTCTACAATACAAATAAAACATCGCACTTTAGACCATCATTACCCTTATCACATAATTCTAACATGTGGTTAACAACAAAATTAATTATATAAAAGATTCAACTGAAATAAGAAACAACCGTTTTGGTATCTCAACACAAAAAAAAACATCAAAATAGGAGATGAGCCATGATTGTCCGTGATACAGCCACCCACAAAATGACAGTTGAATTTAAGCTTCTACATGTCCCATTACGGTTTTCAATAATGAACGGGGGTCCATACCATAATTGAAGTTGTAAAGGACCCCCCACCACCGAAATCAAAAATGTGAAACTAATCATAAAACACGACGAACGACTTAATCTATTGTTAACTCCGGTGTAAACTGAAGAATTGATGCAAGTGACTCCAGGATTATATATTTAAAGTTTTGTCTGTTAGTAGTTGCAAATTTCGGGAAGATAAGAACGAGAAACATTGTTATCCCTATTGATATGTGTGGATAGGTTAATGCACTGAAGAGGTGCACAACAATGAAAATTAAAAGTAATGGTTTCATGAACATTTGTCTTAAGGCAGAGAGGGCGACAAATGAACTCAAAATATCAAGTTTGGTAACAAATACAAAAATTACCCTTATGGACCCCAATATTGTGACATGTGGATCTCTGGTTAAATAATAAATGTTGCATGCACTACCTCATGAGGTCTACTTGTACCAAATAAAACATGATGCTTCTAACTTTACTAAATGCTACTTAATATCATTACTGTGAAAAATTCACATAGCAAATTGTGAAGAATTTCCCTTTTGAACCCCTAAAATTCTGCCAAGTGGGCCTCTTGTTGAAACAAGCTATAGCACATGTGGAAATCTTGTACCCTACAAAACAATAACCTTTAGCCCTTGGAATCCCTTTCATGTCAAAAGATTTGAACGGTACCACCTTTTGGGCATCTTAAAAAGTACCAAGTGGGCTTCTTGTTTGCTCGAAAAAAGGTTGATTCCACATCCAGGAATACTGACCTACCATACTACCAAATATAAAGTTTGAGTCCCATAAGCCCACCAAGAAAATGGTTGGACAAGTTCAGGGTACAGAAAAAGAATACTAATAAGAAGAAGAAGAAACGGAACTAAATCAATAAGTCTTCCAAACTAACACAAAAATGGCCGAAACCCTAGCTTGACTCTATATCCGATAGTATGTTTTTCAAAAAAAAAAATTTTCACCTCTTTTGGAGCTACAGAATATATAATGGTCCTTTTGTTGGAATAAAGTAAACTAAACATCTATTTATTAAAAAAGAAAAATTCCCCATTTGGACCCCTTAAAATGTACCAGGATGGCCTCTTGTTTCTAATAAACTATTTTAGTATAATTCTGTTGTACTTCATGCTATCAGGTACTGTTTAAATAAACAAAGCAAAAGGGTGACAAAAGTTACCCCTTGTGAACCCCGCCTTTGTGACATGTGGGCCTCAGTTTGGAATTATGCATGTTGAAGCACTGCCCCATGAGGGCCTCTTGTACCACACAAACCATAATGCTTCTAACTTTCCTAAATGCGGTAAAAATATCAATATTGTAAAAAATATGCATAGTAAATTGTGAACAATTTCCGTTTTGAATCCCTCAAATTCTGTCAACTGGACCTCTGGTTGGAACAAAAATTATTGTGAGATGTAGCACATGTGGACCTCATTTACCACACAATAGAACAACCCCTGGGCCTTTTCCAGGAACTGAATGATTCCCTTTTATGTAAAAAATTTGAACGGTGCCCCTAAATAAATACCAAGTGGGTCCCTTGTTTGGGCGACTTAACTAATACACGATACAACAAATGTATAGACCTCGAAAGAGTACACGCAGTTGCTGTCTGCTACTTCAAAACCCAAAATCAACCTATCAGGAAACCAAGTTTTCCTTTACTATGTTATCAATGAAAACACGTCCAATTGGATTTTATGTTTAAATATATTTAAAAGTCAGGGGAAGCACAGGATTGTGCAAAAGCCAATGTTGAAATGTATAGACTAGAAGTAGAAAATGTTATTACAAATATAAACTGTTTAGTTTTAGTTCCGTATTAAGCTATTAACAAGAAAGTAAAAATAAGTACCAATAAAAACCATATTCAATGATTTAATAACTATGAATAACAATGCTGCGACGATATCCTTTACTTTTAAATTTGATGAATTTTAAAACCATGTGGATTTAGTTTAAATTTACGAGCTTTTAACCACGTTTTCGTAAATAATAGGATGTGATATCCCGTGTTTCATCAGATAATTTCAGTATTTCCAGCACATCCTAATTTTGATATTATTACAGAATTTAGTAAATGTTTTAATCAATTTGTGGTAACGAAATCATTGACTTAATAATTCGTCAGTTATACAGAGAGAATCTGAAACGTCGCTGCAAACATGGGCATATGAATCAAGCTGAGAAATATATACACCGTATGAAGGAGCCAATGGAACGTCCCCTTCAAGGAAGGGGAAATAAACAATTTGGAATGAGAAATCACTCTTTTTGTCGTAAATTTTGGTGGAAATTTTACCTTGAGAAATATACACATTAAAGTCCAGAAAATGGGAATTTGAGGCTATTATCACTGGCTTGGTTCAAGGTTAATTTCGTTGGCTTAATCTAAGTAGTGTATTTGTAGAAATATGAGTTATAAACAAAAAAGATATCATCATGGTAGTGGTAGGGTTTGTTAAATTTTTCTTTAAAATCAGATCTAAAGGATCTTTGTAAAATTTGGCCATGAACTGAAATTCAAAAAACAAATCTGCTATTAAACGTTCGTCAGCATTTATGCTGGATGTATTTCATGTTTATTTTAAATTCTTTTGAAACAATAAAGATCCTTCAATTTTAAAATAATTTTAATTTTAAAAAAGTTGTTATAATAATACTATTAGTTAACGACAGTTATAGGACATGTGGTGTGTCCGTTCAAATAGAATAATGGACGACTGAAAGGTTGGGACTTAAATCAACATCAGCATCTCAACAAGCCCGACAGGGCAAGCTGTTATACAGAGCGTTATTCTTTTTATCGGCAACTTCATAATCAACATCACGTGACCACTTGCCTGATATTATCCTGCATCAAGCTGGCGCATCATTCTGGAAATATCAGGTAACAAGATCACAGAAAAAATGCATTTCCGATAAAAGACTGTATATAATATAATGCAGATAATATCAATAAGTTTCTTTTTAATTGTTCTATCGATGCAGAATCACTATTTATTTAACATGAATTATTTCTTAATATCTAATGCTGATGTTGTAGCGATTGAAACAGTAAATAATTGATTTCGTGTGGGTGATATCATCTAATCAGGATTGGTAGAAGACACAAAAAGAAGAAATAAGAAATTCATCTTTGTTTTACCTCATAGATAATAAGATTTTATTAGATTTGCCAGAGAAATATTGACAGTGATGAGACAGAAATGTTATTGGTTTACCTGTCTGACCTTGAACTTTTTTTGAAAGTTGCAAATCAAATGATCATATTTCGTAGTTGAGCTTTAACATATTTTTCTTGATTCTTTTACGATTTGATATAAGGTGGATTTTAAAAATAAATATTCAGTCTTTGCAAGGGGTGAAAGAATGTTGAAAATAAATATCCTTACCCTCGGATTTCTGTGATCATTTGTAATGTAAAATATACAAAAATTTTCCCCCCTTTGTGCACGCCAAAACAGGGACCTTCATCATGACAACTGAAAATAAATAACTTTACACAAAAATCCTTCATCCCCTCCCCCACCAGAAATTCTAATGGTCTTATTTGCCTTTAGGTAATTCATCACAATAAATCCTAAAATATTTTCGGATATTCTGTGTCATATCCAGTGTAGAATACCCATGTGAGAGATCAAAAGTGCATAGTCCAAAGAGACACGAAAAATTTGAAGCAAACTAAAAGATAAAACGAAAAGAAAAGGAAAAAAGGCTTGGAATCCACGAACTCCTTTACAAAACAGGAGTGTGATCAGGTGCTCTTTCTTAATGTCGAAATCAGTATTAAATCAGGATGTCAAAATCGGTATTATCAATTTGTGTCAAATCCGGAAATAAAATTACACTATATAAACAAGGAGTGGGAACAGGTTTCATGAAGGGTTAGAATCCCGTCTTGCGCACAACACCCGTCGTGTACTATCTAGACTTATAATGTGAATTTATGTTTGATTTTTTTCTTTATTTTTACCTTTGACCACTCGTTGGGAAGTTCCCACTGAACTAGTTTAAACCCACCACATGTCTTGTGGGCCTGTCCCAAGTAAAAAATTGTGATTATTTGTTTGTCTTTGGGGCGATTTAAAGCTTTTCACAGGGAGTGCAGTTTTAAAATCACCGTGTGGCGAAATTATCGAGTCTAAATGTCGTAACCATATGTGGTCTCCTTTAGAGGTAGACTCATATAAGATTGCAATTACTTGTTCTGCTTGACTTAAACGACTGTCTGCTTTGTTTCTAACTAATGGTCAGTTATTAGAGTTTATTAAAATTTATTTGGTTTTTGCAGTCCTATAACAAATAATTTTATAGTGTCATCTTTTATTCAATTCCATTTACGGTTAGGTAAAGATTCTTCTAAAAAAATTATATGGCGAGGATCAAGCTGCACAACAAAAAATGATTTCACATTCGACTTTTTTTTTGCCTGTTTAAGATTTTATTGTCCAACATCAACTTGTTGCAATCATTTTGTTTTAAAGTACGAAGAGACAACACAAATTAAAAACAAACTAAAAGATAAAATGTAAACAAAAGGCACAAAAGCTTGGAATCCACAAACCCCTTTACAAAACAAGAATGGGATCAGGTGCTCCGGAAGGGTAAGAATCCCCTGTCTTGCGCGCAACACCCGTCGTGGAATCCCAAATCTGAAATCCGCATAAACATCAACCCGAGAAGAGGTCGACTTATTTTTGTAAAACCGGTAACAGGTCCATAACTAGTTTAGAATACACTAATACTATATGAATCAACCAATTCATGATATCAAAAATTTTAGAAGGGACAACTTTAACCTTGATTGAATGAATCCTTGTTGTAGTAATTTATGCGACAACAGCAATGCTCTCTTCAGAAAATCCTGATATTCTGAACAGGCACGAAAATATCGAATCAATTGTGAAACATAAGCCCCATAGGCAGGGGAAGCAGGAATATTGCCACATAAATATGGGAAGTTAACAATAGGAAGTTGAAGTCATCCTGTTTGTCGTAAATCTTAGACTTGGTCAATTTCGAGGAATAAATCTAGGTATGAAGCAGATTTTTCTGAGTCTGTGGTCTCCTTAATTTCTTGTTCGCTGGGGTATATTTGTTCGAAATGTTCACTGAACGTAGGATTATTCAATGACAAAACATCATAGATATAGCGAAAAGTAAAATTAAACGATCTGGCCAATTTCTTTTCGCTGGAGACCCTTAACGAATTCTGCATTTTGACAATATCACCTTCACTGTATTTATTAGCACAAGCGATGTGTTCTCTAACAAAATAAGACATCTTTTACCTTAATATTTATATCTTGGATTTCCATTTTGTTTAACAAAAACTAATATATCAATTTCTTAAGACGGTCTTTAAGTTGTGAATATGGAATCGTGTTATAAAGAGTAGAAAAGTCAAGCGTTTGAATACATGTACAAAATTTTTAAGAATCTTATTTGAGGTATTGAAACAGATCTTTCGGGTTTTTTTAATATCCATATTTGATTAAAACCGCTTATGGAGTACACGCTTTATCACACTGCTTTTGAAGTATAATTCTCTATAATTGTTCTATCGCTGTATAATCACTATTTATTAAACATTTATTCTAATTCAGATTTCATAGAGATTAAAGCCGTAAATAATAGGTTTTGTGTGGGTTATTTCAACTAAGATTAGGATTGGAGAAAGACATGCGAAAAAAAGGAATATGAAATTTATCTTTGTTTTTCCTCATAGCTAATCAGACTTCATATGATTTGCCAGAGAGATAATCCATTTATTGACATTGATGAGAGATAAATGTTGTTGGCGGATAATATAATGTTTCACAAACGTAGATACTTCTGGTCTGACCTTGAAGTTCAAATGAAGGACGCAAATAAAATAATCATATTTCGAAAAAACGTGGACTTCAGCGTTGTTGAGCAAAAACATATTTTCTTTGTAAATGTAGGCTCATTGCCATTGCGATTTAGTGCCCCATTGCTATTTTCGAATATTTTAGACCATTTATTTCCGAGAGAAGCAGGCTTCATTTTGGAAATAAATATTCAGACCTTGCAAGAGATGAAAATATATATCCGTGGACAAAGCAATTTGAAAATAAATATTCACACCCTAGGTTTGCTGTGATCATCGGTATTGTAAAATTATATAAAAACTATTGGCCCTAGTGCACGCTAACACTCTGCTTCATTACAACTGAAAATTAAAACTTTTTGCCGAAAAATACTCTGTTCCCACCCCAGATATTCAAATTGTCGTCACATTAGCATTTAGGGAAATATATTGTAAGAATTCAGTTCAATTAATTATTGAACAGTTTTGTATATTCTGTATCATGATTTTATCTGATGTTTCTAACTGTTATCTAACTGTCCAATGTGTGAAACAATACCTACCAATGTCTTGAAAAATTGCAATATATCCTATGTTTCGGACTAAAGGTAGTATTCATAAAGTGTGATCTATATATCATTTGAATTTTCCCTCTTTTTAGTTTTTGTTCGGCGTAGCATAATTCTATCTTGTCATCAAATATACGCTTCCATCGTACAAAAAAACTTTAAAACATGGCTGATTCCATTACTTTTATTCTAAAGAAATGGGAGAATCAATCAGCATAACGAAATATGCTTTCCCATCCGATGTTAAGATTTCATTGTCCATAATCATAGGGACTGCACTCCCATTTTGATTTAATTACGGTTGTTTAAGATACAATTTTTACTATTCTCACGTCAACTTTACAATTTACAATTCAGAAGCGTAGAACACTTGTTATGTCATAATGTCAAGATGTAAGGGTCACAAGACTTCAAATTGATTCTAATCTCAAGAAGTTTTATTTACAATGTTTAACAGATTACTCTAGGAAAACAAACGCGGAATTTTCTCTTTGTCTATCTAATTGATTATTTAAAATACATATTAAGTTTTTTTTTCAATTTCACTCTGCTTAGTTCATACCAAAACGACACCATATAAATACATTTTGCACTGATGAGACGTTACTACTTAAAAATGTGCATATACCATATAAAAATTCGCCATTTTTTTTTCAACGTTGGTAAACTTGTATTTTGTAGATTTTTTTTTATTTTCGAAGTGATCTCATCCTTTATAGTTAATAAAAATGTATGTCAACGTTGAATGATTCTCGAAGGGGAAGGGACAAATACTGTATGATAAATAACAACATATCCTTGATTAACTGGAACAAAAGACAAACAAGAACGCAGTATAAATTGCCGATCGAGGAACATGAACCCCGTTAAAAAAAATTGAAAAATCAGGTGTTATAAAAATTAAGCACTTCCCCCTTTACTAGTGGTCTCATCATGATTTTTTTGTTAAAAGCCGGTAATTAGTACTACTGATTAAAGGACATAGATGATAACTGGAGAACTTGTGCGCTTACAAATTTTCATCGAATCTAAATGCAAGAGTAACCGAAAGGGGAAACATCAATATCGGTCACCTCCAAATCAAAGACAAATATAAATAGGAAAGCGACACAGACTATAAGGAAAAACCTAATACACCTAAAATGTGGACCCCACTAAATATACGGCGTGAACTCGGGTGTCCCGGGAGGGTAAGCGTTGTCTGCCTTTTCCAAATGCCCTCACCGCATTGCCCATTACCAATCTGGTTAAAGGGCGATGGCTTAAATGGAATGATGTCATAATCAATATAACTAACTCCTAACGGAAAAAACAAACACGTTTTTTAGAAAATAAACGCTAATCTATGGAAACAGATCCGTCTTATATGGGAAAATTGAAAAAAAATAGACCAACATGAAACAGTTTCTTGAAATCAATTTTTAAATGGGTTCAATAATAAGGTTTGCCATGTAACAAAATAATTTAATGTAAGCAAAAGATTTGAATTTTTGGTTATTTTAAGCCAGGCTTTTAGTAGTAAGACACAAGAACTGAACATATAGAAACAACATATATATATTACTCTTCTTTCATTTATTATTTGTCTTGAAACTGAGATTTGGTAAACATTAATACATGTACACGAAATATCGTAATCGAGCCTTTTGCGAACAGTTTAAACAGGTGTTACAAAATCTGAAAAAAAAATCTCGCTAAAAATGAAAGCTTAATTCCTAAAATAAAAAAAACAACTTAAACGTAGCAGAATGTGTAATGTTTCACTAAAGATAAACTTCAATAATTTCTAACTGTAGGATTATGCTCTAGAAACGCTACTATGACGAAGTTCTTTTATTTTGCAACATCCCATTTCTAAATTCATTATAAACCCTATATCAAAAATATTCTGAACTTGTCTGCTTATAATGTATGGTTGTCGACTATTATTATATAAATCTTTGCCTGTTTAAATCATGTTTAGATAAAATACTATTTGCTGTATGTTAACACTATTTTCTATGCAATGTTGTCTTGACTGATTTAATTCTTTCTTTAAAAGTTTTTGACTAGATTCTGATGGAAACTAAAGCTCTAGTAAATAATTACATTGATAACCCGGCACAGCATGGATAAGTCTATAATGTTTCGATATATCTGCATACATAAGACACACCTGATTTTATTCAACCAAACCCTTGTATAACAATATAAACAGCTATGATGTTTGCCCTTCTCATTAACATGTATTCAAATTTTCGGATTTCACTTTTGGTCTGTCGGTTGAACTAAATTGCCGATATCATAATCTAGCCATTATATTTATACATGTCTATTGTTATATCTTAATGACAAGATATACAAGGCAATGGTATGATTGTAAACAATATTCTGTTTTTCAGTCATCTGACCTAAAGGGTCATGTAAGCAATTGCAATAACGTTGCAATTTGACTTCTGCTGTCCGTCTTCAAAAACAAAAATATTTTCTCATCTGAAACCGCTTGGCCTTATTGGTATCAAACTTTGGTAGAGTGGTCATTGGGGTCTTCAACCACAATTCTGTATAGAATTCCCTTTCGCCAACCATAGTGGCAATTGTTATTAAAAAAGAAAAAAGGGTGGTATAAAAAAAATATTCTTGTCTGAAGTTCCTGCACCAGATACAAATACGCTTTGATGAAATGGTTTTACAATGGTCCTCAGCCTATTTTTTATATGGCAACAATCACCGGACTAAGTATTTACTTCATAATCTTGTCAGAAACTACTATAGAGCCATTTACAAACAGACTTTTGTGAAATTGTTTTTACCAAAGTTAAGTTACATGTAACATTCCTTCTTGCCAACCAAGATGGCGAAGATATCATATACAAATTTTAACAAAGGATCAAAGTGAGGCACCACAGGTAAATTTAGTTTGACATAGGACTCTGGTAATTTTAGTTCTTGTCCAACTGCAACAAAGCCTTAGAGGAATGATTCCAAATATTTGACTGGTATCCTGCCTTGCAACAAAGATGTGTGTCACATCTTAATTAATTTAACGATAAAGGCATATTTTCAAAATTGTTTATGTCATGCTGCTTTTTAACACGCTAACCTTGCCAATGAATAGAACAGAATGCTTGTAATTCTGTAGATTAGAAAGACTTAGTTTAAACTATATATAAAATTTTGAGGTTACAACTATATCCTCAGAAATGCTTCTTTCAGTCGTCTAATACAATTTGACGCTGTTTTTAATTAATAATATCCCAATCATTTATGTAATGTTGGAGGTTAATGTAACTATGACTATACAACATCGAATTGCAAGTAAATTAAACGACAGAAGGGGTTTTCAATTACCCAAGCGGATGGTTGTATTACATGTACGTTCGCGTGTATAAATAATATTCAGTGTACGCCTTCAACTTAATTTTATTATAGCCTTCGGTTAAATAAATAAATATGGATGAATAAATGTTGAATAAATACGGAAAATATTTATATGCTACATGGACCTTTAATCAGTAGAATTAAAACCAACACGTAGGAATCAAAGATCCAAACATAGCAAAAGAAGCACTCAAATCCAAACAAATCGAAACATAAAGCCAAATCCGACTACTTTCTGCAAAACATTTCGAAGCCTTTCCGTATTTGTAGTGTTTTAGAATTTTAACAAAGGCAGCACAATGTTTTTATAAATTTCCTGTCAGACTAGTCTGACAGCTGGTCTGGTGAATACCATCGGAGATCAACGTTTCACCAGCAGAGGCATCGACCCATTATTGGTTCCAAAATACAAAATTACCAATGTTAAATAAATAGGGAAAATGTTGGTACGCTATATGTACATTGCAAGAAGTAAACTCTCATCAGTAGCACTAGATCCGAAACATATAGAAAGTCAAAGATCAGAGCATAGCAAAAGAAGCACTCAAATCCCAACAAAACGTAATGGGACGCCAAATCCGACGGCAGGGACAACTACTAAGTGCAATACTTATTGAAACCTTTTTCAGTGCTTTAGAATTTTTACAAAGGCGGCAAATTTCTGTAAGACATCGTTTGTTAATTTCATGTCAGACAAATCTGTCAACTGGGCTAGTGAATACCCTCGGTGAGCAATGTTTCATCAGCAGAGGCATCGACCGAGTGGTTTCAAAAATACAAAATTACCAATGTTGAATAAATATTGAAAATGTTGTACGCTGTATATTTCAAGGAGTAACATCTCCTCAGTAGTAATGGAACCGACACATAGGAAGTGAAAGATCCAAACATAGAACAGTTTATGCAGTTTATAATCAATTCTTTAAAATATACGAAGACAGACACCATACGAAAAATAAAATAATAAAATCTGCTTCAACAAAAGCGCAGCCCATTGTCAGAAATAAGTTCAGATAATTAAGCTACGCTTAAATGCGACACTTTAACTGTAACTAATAATATTATTTTCTTGATACAAAATCGGCTGCTTAAAAAATGGGATAGTTTAACTGCATCAAAAACAGTTTGAAAAATATGTTTTACAAAAAATGCGACACTTTATGCGGTAGCAAAAAATATTTTGCTGCCATTACGAATCCTGCATACTAATGCGTCAATTTATATACTGTTTACAAACATATAAAAAAATATCTGGTGCAAAAAAATCTGTTCATGGATGTTTTCAGCTTATGCTAATACCAGTCTGTCAGATTGATAACATATAAAATTGTTCTTTGTTCGTCTGATGCAGAATTACTATTTAAAAAACATCAATAATTCCCTAATATCTTATTTTGATTTCATAGCGATTGATGTTGTAAATAATATGGTTTTCTTTGGAGAACATAATATTAAGATAAGTGATGTATGGAACATGACAAGGAGAAATTTATCATTGTTTGAACTCATGGCCAATCAGATTTCAACTGATTTACCTGGGAGATGGTATGTTTATTGATGTGAAGGAAATGTCGATAATTTTCCATTTTATTCTGTAAATACCTTATGTCTGACCTTGATCGTTTATTGAAAGGGTAATGGATTAACTAAATTTTTAAGTTGATTGTGATGACGAAATTATTGCAACTAGCTGTCCCGGTTTGGTATTCAGGAGCAACTTATATAATGCCTTTTTTAAATTAAACTTTAGCTGGTCTAAATCCAGAGGGCTTTTGTCTTTTAGTGTTTTCGGTTCTCTGTATGAAATGTGTATTTGGTGAAATCTTTCCATATTGATGAATTCAATGTTAAATCCAACCTGCAGACAAAAATACATGTATATGGATGAGTTTATTCACCACAACTGCTGGTGGACAATTTGTCATCAAAGTTATTACCATAAGAACATTTAATGAAATATATTGAGTCATTTTTGTCTGTTGGTAAAATTTCGTATAATTTAACAAATGCTTTACTTTAAGTCGAATGTCGTGTTTTATGAATAGTTTCACATTTTGTATCTTGGTGTCCTTTTACAGCTTCCGTTATGGTATGAAATCCGGTTCATTATTGAAGGCCGTAATGGAACCTGTAAAAGTTTAAATTCGACTGCCATTTGGTAGATGGCTATGCCACATCTCCTATTTTTATAGTTACCTACTTTTGTTCAATTATTAAATAAGAGGTCGGCAAATCATGTGTGAGTTATTCACCCTATTGAAAATTGTTTAAGGGAGATAACCTTAATTATCTTCCTTGTAACCTTTGCCTCTACGTAATTTTTTTGTTATATCCTTAACAAATGTGTAGCGATGTTAAGTATTTATCTTTTGAAGAATTAGTCAATCTTAAATCAAACTGAACCCTGATCTCAATTTAAAAACATGATGTTATGCAATATCCAAATACAGTGTTGGCTGTTTAGTTTATTCTTCTTTCATATACTGGAGATATCAAATACAAGAAGTAAAATGAAAAAAGTAGGTGGCTTTTCAATATCAAGCAATATAATATCATTCTAATTAAAAGGTTGAATGACTGGGAACACTGGACAAAAAATCCTATAAAATCTTATTCAGTGCCTTTACCAAATACAAAACTGTGTGTAGCTATGTGTGTTTTTTCTTGTCACAATTTGCCCACTGCCTAAATGTTAGGAAGATCAGTACTTAACTTTTAAACTCAAGAGGAGTATCCGCCTGTCAAAATCATAAGACTTCAAACTTATTAATATCTTAATAAGATTTTATTTGAAACCACTTATCGTGAAGTGAGTGGGTGTATTTTTTCATGATTGAATTTGTTTGTTTTCTGTACGTAAGTTTCAATTTACACCAACCATAACATAAAACTATCTCTGTTGTTTTAAACACCATCTGTCCAGCCACTAACATAAATTTTAGCTAAGCATGATAGTCAATCAAGAGTGGACAGGTCAATAAACACGACAAACCAAAACACAAAAACTAAACAATGAACAAATACATCAAAGAGGCGAACTGGTATGCAGTTCCAGTCTCTTTAAAGACACCGTCGTATTGCCGATATTATTTGTAAACAAAATTAAAGCTTTGTTTTGCACCAAATGTGACGCTTATCCTCGTAGTTTTATGTGTGATAATGCAATCACGTTGCTGATTTCCAATTTAATTGTGTAGTTCAGTTTATTGTTATTAAAAACTCACTAGGTGGCGTCTTTGTGCGCTCTCCTGTCAGCCAAACAGTTTGTTCACCATTTACAAACTGAAAAAGATATAAACGTGTCAAACTCACATCGATAAATATACCTTTCCAGAACTAGTAAATGTTATTATAGATAATAGTCCGGAAAATGTCACTGATTCCAATAATATGTTTTAACGTATTTTAAGTCAGTTCTGACTTGCCCAGAGCAGTGCTCGGTGGGTTAAACATGAAAAGCAAATATAAAACAAGACATAAAAACAGAAAATGTGAACACTGAAGAAAGGTAACAACATTTATCGTCCTTAATCAGGAGTAGGCATATCTTCGGCAAAAGTAAATTTTTGTGACCAATAAAATCAACTATTTTTGTTTACGTATACTATATGGCTTTTGTGAAACGTCTGAATGTAATATACAGTATATGAAAATGTAAGCAGAGTAGGCTTCGCTATACAAGTACACCGCTCTTTGGACTTGACGACGGAATAGAGTCGGCATGCAGTGTGCTTGCAACAAATTAATTATATAATCATGAAACTACAATCCGCTATATTCTGAGTTGATATTTGACTATTCAAAGAACCGCTGCTAAATATTTTTCAACAAATCGACCTTCTGACTTTTACCGACAGTGAAACCCACTAGACAACGAACTGATCTGATTTTTTTTCTGCACTAGCTAATTAAGTTTAAATCAAACCGTACGGATCATAAAAGTGAAGATCGATAATCAAGAGGCCACATGTTTCTGCAATACCACTCGACCAGGTCCCAAATAAGAAATACCTTTAACATTCAAGTCGCAAACGAAAGGCGGAAGAACGGGCACAACATGCACAACAGAAAAGGAGATCAGGAAGGTAATTCAAGCGAAAGAAGTCGATACACAGGCAAATACAGTGAAATGTTTTCTTCAGAAATCTCTTCAAAATAAAGTGTACCTGAAGGAAGAAGCCAGCCATACCAGTAATGATATACATAAAAAAAATCAACCAGGGCGGATACTTTTGATAAAAGAACATCACAACACCTAAACAATTGTCTCCCATGGATGAAACAAATGAAAAATTGTTTAAACTACAGAAGTAAAAATAGTCGTGCAATATCGATACAAAGACATTGATATACTAGACAACACATCCTGGATTGTTTGATATCGACAACCCAAACGTGGATTATGACAGCACGTATACTGCAAACACAGCCATATGAAACCGGTAAATATAACTACATCAGTTTGTGAATATTTACGCATATTTGGATCCCTTACGTGTACGTCAATAAGTGTGGTGTGGGCGACATAATAGCGTCAACGCTAGACTTTCCATAAAATAATTGTGATCCTAAAATACACAACCACAGTGACACATGTTTTCTTATAAATTTCTTCCTTGTTTTAAGTGTGTATTGAAATGCTGAAACCAAAAATAATTATCTCAATTTGTTATTATTTGAAAGCACTTATAAAAGAACACTAAGGATAAGCTTCCGTCCCTCTTCAAATTCATTACGTCACTTTTAAAGAATATTCTCCATCTTCATTTATATACATGACAAACAGTTTCTCATGTTTTCTACGTCTTAGATATAATTTCTTAATGTATAATACTAGAAAAGAAATAGACACTATGATGTTCTGCATGAGAGATCGTCATCCGATTTTTTAGTTTAGGCCGAAATATTTTCAGCTGGGTTTTCTTACTTAAGTATCAAGACATAAATTTAATGGTAACGAATAATTATGAAATTTGATGTCATTCGACGTTCACGGTACCACATACACACAGTTTGTTGTCCTATTTTGAAAGCTGGAAACAGCCAGAGTAGTTACATAGAATGAAAAAATCAAAAATAAACAACTGTTAGTGCTCATTGATATTTCATAAGCGATTGTGGCGCGTTCGTCGCGAGACGTCGCGCGAAAAATTCGGTGGGTATTATATTTTTTGCACGATTATATCTCGCGGTTACAGGGAGACTATAAGGCTAATGGGGAAATCTGGTTCATGAACGATTGTTATCTGAACCGTGAACTATCGAGCTATCCTTGTAATAATTTGTGAACGATTTTTCATTCACAATTTTGATAAATTATTTGAATATACCAAAATATCACACCTAAAGTACATAACTTGGGTTGAACATTAAGGGGGTTTAATTGCTTTCTAACCAAAAAAGAAAATATTGGCAAATTACAAAAGGATTTCACAATTTATAAGAAATGTGGATCATTTATCAATAGAATTACGAAAAGAATCCCTTACATTATGGCGAAAGGATAATTTTGTTGCTTACTTACTCTCAGGAAACCAGATAAATTATTACCAGCGTTTACCGTTCAGATTTTCCGATTAAATCGTTCGATTAACCGGAGATGCGTTTTTTAACTGAATCTGAAACATGATTTCAGATCATTTTTATATTTTTGCGTTTCTTTTACCTGAAACAAAACCAAGATTTCCAATCATGTGAAACATTAGAGACCAATGATTCAAATTGAAATCATAACTAAAATCAGACTGTTGAAACATTACTTTTTTAAATGATTGAAAAGGGATTTCGATTCCCTGAATCGTGATTCTTAAACATGTTTTAGATTCAGGCAAAAGAAACGCAGCCCGGATAGTCCGGGATTGCGTTTTTTCACGTGAATCTGAAACCCTCCGCAAGCTCCTAGAAATTAGGAAATTTAAGACTAAATTAGTATTAATTTATAAGACGTAAATTAAAATACTGAATTTTTTTTCCTCCCCCCCCCTCTGAATCCGCCCCTAACTTCCGAGACAATTTTTCTATTGATTTTCAAAGCTTTGAGTTAATTGTCAGTTGAAATTGAAACTGTTTATATAAATGTAATCGATAAAAAGCGAGAATGTTGACCGCAATACATTTTTAGTAGCATTCAAATAAGACACCAAGAAAGTTGTTTTAAACACATAAATGGCTTCGACATGAAATAATTTTTTTTCTCTCAAAGCCAGTTAAATTGCATGGATAATGTTCATCTTGCTCAAAAGTATTTTGATTTTTGTTTTTAAAAAAGATTAATTTTTTGTAAGTTTTGGACTTTCAAATATGTTATTCATTCTTATACGTCCGTACAGTGGATAATTCAGCTTTCGACATTTTTTATTTCGTAACAACGTTATGTATATTGAAACTTGCTGCGACGACATGCAATGTCTGTTTTTTATCTCCACTACTTTAACTCACACAAACTATACTTTTATTAAATGTTTTCATGCACTGATCTTCCAAATTATATTAAAACTTGTTAAAACACAGTAAGATTCTATGGCAAACATTAGTTTTTCCGCTTTTTAAAGAATATTATAAAAAGGTATGTGAAATAAATCTTTCGTGTAAATTAACTTATTATTTTTACTCCAATAAATAACTCTGAAACCCTTTTAAGTGCTTTTATAACTGATTCTTTTTCAACATTGTTTGAAACGCCAAAGTAAAGTAGAAATATCTAAAATGAATTCAAATCGGTAATGAAATCAAATGTTGGGCTTATAATACCCTCTTCTATGTCAAAGTATAAAAATGTATTATTCTCGGAGTAGATTTTTTTTAAGAAGATGACTTTGTTTTCTGATAAAGTAAAATAACAATTTACTGTTACCTAAAATGTAAAAATCGGGCGTAGTCTGTGTATCATGTTAAAGAAATTCCTTCTTAAAAGAAGTTCCAAAAGAAGAAATACAATATCTATATATAGTAGTTTATAACATTATTTCTTCTGAAATATTTATTGCAATATTTGCTCCTGACGGAATAAACCTTATTGGGGTATGTTTTTTTTTACTCTCCTTACTCTCCAATGTAGTGTTGTCCGTCATGACAAGTTATTAACATTACTTTAAACTTATAATGGCTGATATAAATATCAGCAACCAATATTCTGCTGAGCAGTCGCCTAACACCAATCTGTGTTCAATATTGTGAGCAGATAAAGACATGTGATTTCAGTCCTATACACTGTGCAATCTTGTAAAAAAGTCTTACTTTTGTAATGTGATATTGTAAGAATATCATATCACTTTTTTTAGAACAAGCAGTGCCCTTGTTCTAATAAAAAGTGAATTTGATATTCTTAAAATTTCTGGATTTTCTGATTGACAAGATTTTTGTAGAATTTGGCGGGCGCGTTTTTCAATAGACCAGTGGATTTCCAATGTGAGTCCCTATTAGCCGACTTTTTTTACAATTCGAATGAAGCAGAATCCATCCAGGGACCCCTGCGAAATAACAACAGAAATTAGCCAGATCTTTTAATATAGCTTATCGCAATATCGATGATGTTTTATGATTGAATAATCCTACGTTCATTGGGCATCGCGATCAAATATATGACTAAAAAGACCACAGACAAAAAAACATCTTTTATACTTAGATTTTTTACTCGAAATTGGCAAAGAGGGAAAACTTGTTTCTAAGAATTACAACAAACGGGATGACTTCGACTTTCCTATTGTAAACTTCCATTATTTATGTGGCAATCAGTGCCTATGGGGTTAATGTGTCTCAATTGATTCGATACTCTCGTGCCTGACCAAGTATCAGGATTTCTTGAAGAAGGCATTGCTGGATACGCCCAATCAAGGTTGAAATCATCCCTCCTTATATTTTATGGTCCCAATCATAAATTGGTTGATCAATATGGTATCAGTGTATCTCAACTAGTTGTGGACCTGTTACCAGTAATTCACCAAAGAGTTGACCACTTCTATGGTTTATGTTACCCGGATTAGAGTAACAGGATTCAACGACATGTGCCGCGCACGAGACATGGGATGCTTCCCTATCAGAGAACCTAGTTCTTCTCTTTGTTTATATAGGCGTTCGTGAGATTCCTTCAGGATTTGACGCGAATTGACACTCTCGATTTTGACGTTAAGAACTACACGACGGATGCCACTGGTGCCGCGCGCGGAATAGGTGACGCCTACCCTTCTGGAGCACCTGATCCTACTCCTGTTTTGTAAAGGTGTTTGTGAAGTCCGTTGTTTAGTTTTCGTTTTATCATTTAGTCGTATTTGTCTTGTCTTTTTGGACTTATGCACTTTTGACCTCCCACAACTTACAATGGAATTATAAATTTATAAGAATAAATGGGATTCGTGTTGATTAACTTTAATTAAATGGTATTATTAATGTACCCATAGTTACGATACGCATATACTTAACATTAACCACTTTTTACTCTGTGTATAGTTGTATAGTAGTTTTTCCTCTTTGTTTCATGATTTTTATAAAGGCTATGTGGCATGATTGTCTATGAGACAGTCACCCACCAAATGACAGTTGAATTAAAACTTCTACATGGCCCATTACGGCCTTCAACAATGAACCAGAGTCCATACAATAACGGAACCTGTAAAAGGTCCCGAAATACAAACGTGAAACTATACATAAAAAGCGACATTCGACATAATCTAAGCCAAAAATTGTGAACATATAACAATAAATGACTAATTAAACAACCTCAACCACTGGACTACAGGTTCCTGGCTTGGGACAGGCACATTAGCGTGTGGCGGGGTTAAACCGGTTTGTGAGCGCTCAACCCTCCCCTTAACCTGGGACAATGGTGTGACAAAACAGCAAGAAAACAAAATATAAAAATCGGTTGAAATAGATTTAACACTTGAGATTGATACTGAAAACCAGTAACAAATATAATTAAAACTTAATACAAGACACAAAAAGTATCACCTTAAAAGTGTAATCACAGTTGCTGTCTGCTAGTTAAAAAACCCAAAAGCAACCGATCAGGAAACCAAATTTTCCTTCACTACAGTGTCATTTTAAACAAGTCTAATTGGATTTAGTGTTTAAACATCATTAGAAGTCAAAGAATACATGGGTTGTGCAAATACCAATATAAAATATATAAAGACAAGAAACAGAAAATTGTATAACAAATTTAAACTGTTTAGTTTTGCAATAAGCTATTACCAAGAAAGTCAATATTTGATTTAAAAAAACCGTAGTTAAAGCTTTTATAATAATGCTGTGACGCTATCCTATTCGGATAAGTTAATTTACATGAATTTTAAGACAATGTAAATTTTCAAGCTTCATTAACCACGTTTCCTTTAAAAATAGGGTGTGATATCCCATTTTTATGAGATGATTACAAGTACATCCAAATCTTTATATTTTTAAAAGTCATTTAGTGAATGTTTTAATCAATTTGATGTATCGAAATCCTTCACTTAATAATTTTTCAGTTATACAGATATTGCATTAATTAAAGTCCGAAACGTCGCTTCAAACACGGGTATACCGAACAAGCTGAGAAATGTATACACCGTACGAAGGAGCCAAAGGAACGTCCCGTCAAGAAAGGGAAAATTAACAATTGGGAATGAGAAATCGTGCCCCTTGTCGTAAATTTTGGTAAAGATTTTACCTTGAGAAATATATATATCTAGCTCGAGAAATGGGCATTTCAGGCTATTGTTATTGGTTTTATTCAAAGTCAATTCATTTGGATAAATCTCGGAAGTGTATTTGTAGAAATCTGAATTATTAGCGGAAAAGATATCGTTAAGGTAGTGGTAGGTATTGTTAAATTTATCTATCAAATCTGTTCTAGAAGGATCCTTGTGAAGTTTGGCCATTAACTGAGATTCATAACAGTAAAGAAAAAAAATCTGCTCATAAAGGAGTACAATTTGTTTCCAACAAGGAATTCCTACCACCTGTCTATAAATTCCGAAACAGATAAAAAATGTTATCTAGAAGGAAATAACAAAAAGTACTCTGAAGACATTTTCGGAATGCTAGATTTCTTGATTGACAACATTTTTGTAATGTTTGGGGGACGTGTGTTTCAACAGACTGTCGGCATTCCAATGGGGACCAACTGTGCACCCCTTCTTGCCGATTTATTCCTTTACGCGTATGAAGCTGACTTAATAAAGAGCCTTCTACAGAGAAAAGAGAAAAAGTTGGCGCAGTCTTTTGGTTTCACGTTCCGCTATATTGATGATGTCCTTTCACTGAATAATAAACTTGGGGACTATGTAGACCTCATATATCCCATTAAACTGCGATGAGTTGGATTTTCCGATTGTAAAAAGCAACATTCCAGTCGCACCTGCATACGGAGTAGGTAAATGGTCATGACCCTGATTAAATCGCACATGGGTGAGATTGGGTGATTTTATTGCAAAATGATGAGACTCGCCGCTTTATAAATAAAAATAAGAGTCGAAACACCAACATATAACTTTATTTACATTGATCAATAATGTACGAAAACATCATACCTTAAGTTAAATTAGACCATTATTATACATGTATGAAGACACAGGTGCAGGACGCGTAATAAAAATATACTAAATATACTACATACACTAACAAGGTAATGAACTTCGATAATGGCTGAATACGACAAGGTGGTGTTTTTTCGACTCCTGCGTTAAATGCAAAGGAATACAAATGCATGGTTACTTCGCCAAAAAGCTGCATAATTTTTTCTTTGTATGAAAATAGGAGTTGTAATTAGAAAAAAGTATTGTTCTGTACCCATTTTATTTGTATGCCTCTTCTAATGGAAGTCCGGTACGTAAAGCTTTATATCGTCCTAAATATGCATGAAATATTTGCCGGTGGACGTTTAAGCAAACATAAACTTTTACTTATACTTATGTGCATATATGGAAATCTTAAACTCTTAATATGTTATTCAGTAGTATTGATTATTTTATTTGGTTGATTAAGGCAAATATTTCATGCATTTTCAACGAGAAAGATCAACAATTATCAAAATTATCGAAAGATAGTACACAGCAGGGCAACGGCTTGTGACCATCAATGGAAAATGGATAGTGACAAAAAATTTCGCTTTTTGTAGCGACATTAGCCTTGTATTTTCGAATTCTGCAAAAGAGAATTTTTACGTGCATGGAGCGTGGCATTCACTACATACGTCACTCACTATGGTGTACGACTTGGCTTTCCGTATTATGACCTGACAGCCCCCCCCCAAAAAAAAAAAGACAAAAGGTATCCCTTTACCCGCTACTAGGAGATTGCGCGCATTAGGACAACTCTATAGGTGGAGCCCTGACGACTACTCCACTGCCCAGTATTTAGTAGTGAAACAATATCATATTGTTATTATATTATATTATGTATGAGGTCACAAATTCACTATATAAATTAAAATTCGTGAGCAATCTCTATACTGGATGAAATACATTAAATACACCAATTCTCCCAGTTCACATGATTTGCTTCCCCCAATACCTCTATACAAAATTGATAATTCCCTGTTATTTCTGTATCTTGATTATTCAAGCCGCTTTAAACAAATTCGAACGTTACCCCTTGGACAGGTTATAATCCACAATATTTTTACGGCTTGCTTAGTAAAGGACGACGGTCGTTAAGGCCTATTTTTGGCCCAAGAATTTGGCTAAAATGAAAATTGGCTAATATCTATTATTTTATATTTTTTGTATTTAACTATGTCTATAAAAAGAAAATCAAAAGAATTTGTAGTTTAATTAGTTCTATAATAGTCACATGACACATAGAAAATGTGAAAAATAAGAA
>JAULBM010215651.1:0-17211 GCA_032357055.1 Geukensia granosissima
GGATTGTTGACTCGACTTGACCACATGAACAATTAGGTGAGTCCACAAGGTTGCGAAAAAAGAGATGTTCGTTTAGTGAACTACTGTTCATCCTTAACATTGCATGTAAGATTTGCCCAGGTCTTGTACCAGCATAGTTAAAGTCAGGACACTTTCTATGTTGGTTTTTTTATGCGATTTTTGAATATGTTTAAAGACGGGGAATTTTTGGTGTTTTCGGGCAACTTATTTCAAAGTTTTGTTGCTGAAGGTAGAAAGTATTCAGAATAGAAGTTTGCTTTAGTACGGATTTCTGAAATATTCCGAGATTGGCGGGTAAAATGTGTATGACGATTTGCAATCGATTCAGGTAGTATTTTTTGCAAATATCCAAGAGCTTCATTATTAACCATTTTATAAAACATAATTAATTTATGTTGTTCCCTCCTATCTAAAAGCTCGTCCCAACCTGTTCCTTCATATAATTTCAGAATAAATGCTAATTTTGTGTCCCTGTTACAATTCTCATTGCTTCTATTCGAACACTTTCTACTTTAATTACAAGATATTGAGAATTATTATCCCAAATAACGTCACCATACTCTTCGAGTGGTTTTCAATATGAAAAATACATTTTCTCTAATGTAAATCTATCTATCATGCCATAGTCCATTATTTGACAAATAAAAATACCTAAATGTTTGTGACAAGCAACTTCTTAAAGACTACACTTTTTAATTTCTAAAGACAAGTGTACGGGTTTGACGGATTTCCGAGAAATCACCATAGTTTCGGTTTTCTAGGGATTGAACTTAACAAGATCGGTGATTTTTTTCGAGATCTCTATTCAAAGTTTCAGCTGTGCTGTCTGGAGTGTCAACAGTTAAATAAATAAATGCTAGTATCCTCTGCAAATATTTTATACTTGCATCGATATCAGTTACTTTATCGTTTATAAAAATTAGAAAAAGCAAAGGACCCAGAATGGAACCTTGTGGGACTCCTGCTTTCATATGTTTCCAATCTGAATTATTCCCATTTAGGACTACTCTTTGAAACCGCGCGGAGTTCTCAAACCAATTTGAAATTCCATACTGTTTTAGCTTAAGTAAAAGACCACGGTGCCATACTCTGTCAAAGGCCTTGCTAATATCGCAAAAAACTACCCTTATTTCTTTCCCACTATCTAATGCCCTCCCAATATCATTTGTAATAGAAACTAACTGTATAATAGCCGAATCACGCTTAGTGAATCCTGATTGGTTTGGTGTGATAATGTCATTCTGAAGCAGAAAATTATGAACGTGTTTGTAATTGCAACGTTCCATACACTTAAATAAAATGCTCAGTAACGATATAGGTCTGTAGTTTTTTACTTCATTGGGATTACCACTTTTAAATACTGGAGTAACATTTGCCTTTTTCCATTCTGTGGGGAAAATCGCCGATGTAAGCGATATATTAAACAACTTACAGATGGGATACTTCAACTGAGAGGCACCCTCTTTCAGAAGTCGTGGTTTAATCAAGTCTGGACCCGATGCTTTACTGGAGTTTAATATTTTCAGAGCGTCTTCGACTTCGCTTTCATCAATAGTGATGTCAGCGAGTCAATGCTCTGGTTCTATGAAATTTGGAAGGACAGCATTTGAATCATCTAATTCTGTTTGCATAGCAAAAAAATAATTAAATTCATTTGCTTTGTCCATGTCATTAATTATCAAAACACCATCTTTTGACAATGGAGGTATACCAGAATGGGTGGGTTTTATTCCCGAAGTTTTCCACCAAGTACTAGTTGATGGTTGTTCTTTTGAAAGCTTGCTCAAAAGATTTGCAATGTTAATTATGACGAGCTTTTCTAACTAGTGACGTCACATTATTTCTTACTTCCTTAAATTTTGCCCAATCACCAACCGTTTAGCCTTATTGTGAAAGCGATTTTTCTTTCTGATAAGTTTTCGTACGTCATTAGTTTACCACGCAGAATCAGATTTACGAATTGTATCTATTCTGTTTGGAATTGTAGTTTCTGCTGCATGTAATATAATACCAGAAATATTCGAAGTCATTTCATCGATATTACCAGTGGAAACTACTTCATTCCAATCAGTTTCTTCAAGTAAACGTCTATATTCATCAAATACAGCCAAATCTTTCGCTTGAACGAATTACGAACAGGTTTGGGTGCATTAATAAAACCGACAACTGGGCAATGGTAACGTATTTGATCTAATAATGGAGGTCCGACGCCGGCATAAGGAACGAACAGGGGACAACTAGTAATAATATAATCAATAAGCGATGATGAATGTTCAGTAAAATTTGTCGGGTCTTCAATAAGTTGGTTTAAGCTGTAATTTATACAAAAAATTTTCATTTTCGAATTAACATTCAGCTGGTTGTCATTAAAATCTCCCGTGATAATAACATAATCACAACTAACATCATTTACAGCTGATTCTATTGAATTTTCTACTCTGTTCCATACTTCTATATTACTTTTTGGCGGTACATAAAAAGTCCCATATAAAACCTTCTTACCATTTATTTTTAACTGTAACCAAATTACCTCGACATTTGGTTGTTCTAAATCATATCTCCTACAAGCATAAATATGTTCTTTAACGTAAACTATAACCCTACCCCAATCCTTCCATTATTTCTATCTTTTCTGAACGGTTTGTGGTAATTTAAGAGTTCAATAGAATCATATGTACAATTATCGTTCAACCATATTTCTGTAAAGGATAAAATATCAAATTCTTCGTATTCAGCTGATATTAAATCAATTTTAGGGATTAAACTCTGTACATTCAAATGTAAAAATGATATTGAAGTAGAGAACATTTCACATAGACTAGAGCAGTCAGAACTATTTTCAGATATTACACTATATTCATCAACAGTAGATGGACCGGGATTTTGTTCAGTCCCACCGATTATTAAAAGTATCTGAATAACAAACAGTATAAATGCTAATTGAGAACTGAAGTCAATACATAAAGTTCTATCATTATGATAGCTTGACGGTGACAAGTTATAATTAGCTTCACTTGGATTTACAAATTCTTTAAGACGTATATCTAAATTGGAAAAACTTGTAGAGAACCAGATAAACAAAATTATTTGTGCAGCAACTTCTTTCTTTTACGAAAAATACATTAAGTATACACAGAAAATTTCATGCAATGTAAGACTTTATTCAAAATCTTTCCCTAAGGTAAGTGTAAATAGGCCAACTCTCATTCGATATTGTTCTATACCAATACCCATGATTAGCTTAGTTCGTGAATGCCAAAAATCTTTTAAGTTACATGAGGTCCCACTTTCAACGGATTTCGGCTTTGGTAACCATCTTGTTGGTGCTAGGTAGCACCAAAGAACAGATACTGTATCAAAATTTATAATACGGTTTCTTGTTTTGAATGTCATCTGCTTTGGCAAGCGTGGATGTTTATAGAGTTTTGGGTAACCACATGCTAATGACCATTCTTTCCAATTGAACAAGAGCTGTTGAAGGAGAGATTTTTAAATAATTTTAGTAATGTTGGATATCTGTTTAGACGAAGGAGAGGGAGGATAACATTTTGATAGGTTGTGACACAATGTTTAATCTGCTTAACTTTTGTTTCAATCAGTCAAGCGGTTTTACAGGAAAAAGTTTTTAAGTAAGTATAGGAAGGAGGATAGACGCACGATGGAAGCAAAATGACGGCAATAACTCAAATGACCTTATCTCATATTTTTATTCTTAAATGAAATATACGAAATTACTGGCATCATTGAATAACAAAATACCTATTAAACGCAATGTTTATAATTTAAGTAATAATATCATTTTACATTACTTTCTTTAAACAAAAAACCCAACACATTTATCATGTTTAGTAAGCAGCAATTGTGATAGATATTAAACATTTAAACTTACAATTACATTGATTATCTTTAATTAAGATGTGCAGTCCGATGATCGTGCGAAAAATTTATAGCTGTTTCACTTGCGTTTGGTAAAACAAACAAAAAATATACAGAATTTTCGAACAATTCGTTCAAGCCTTAAAAGGAATTTGATGATGTCAAGGGGGAAGACAGAAATCGTTAAGTCGGAAGACAGACAAGACCATGAGCAACAAAATGAAATTAAAGACAAATACATGTATAGAAGACACAACACTACACTGAAAACTAAAGCTGGAGTAAAACGAATCCTAAAATACCAGGGTGAATTCAGATGCTCCGGAAGGGTAAGCAACTCCTGTCCAGTAGTGACACCCGTCGTGTTTTTCAGTAAACAAAGCCTTTGTAGTGTAACAATCGATGTTATCACAGCCGATATATGAATGGATTTGATTTCACGACACTGGGAATATTGTCATTTGTGATATGAAAATTTCGTACCGGTCAACCAAATCACGATTACGACCGAAAAACTTAACTAACGCAAAAAATATATACACTATGTTACGGCAAAATGTTGAATAACATTTCTGAATATGTTCTTCATATTGCCTTTTGGAGAAAATGTTGTCATGTACATTTCAGTATTCGAATTATAGTGAGTTAATTGACTAATATTCACAACTCGCTTTTATACATTGACAAAATGTGGCAGCCGCACTCAAGAAATCGTTTATAATTTTCAAGACAGAGGTCGATGGACTTCCAGCCGTCTGCAAACAAACAAACATACAAACAATGAAAAGTAATTGTATAGTTGTAGTACCTAAGACGGTTTGTTATATTCTTACATTACAGATCAAACATGTTATCTGTCTTCCTGGCTTTCGACGCCTACAGTTTGTCGTTTTGTTCATATATTTTACAGCATTTTAGGTTGAATGTCTTTAAAAAATGTTAATCATGCTTTGGATTTTAAACAAGTTTGACGATATGACGACAATTTTAATTTGCTTTAGATCTGCAAAAATGGTTCAATGAAAACATTTCATTATTGTCTTTTCAAATCAAAGCTAAATATGTTAGGGAATGGAGATAACAGTACACGTTTTATTTCGCTCAAAACGTTAGATATAACGTATTTTATTGTATATCAAAAAATTAATGCCAGTTCATCAGATTCAGCGTTATGTGACTATTGAAATAAAGACAAGTAAACCATAATATGCATAATAATAGTTGTTCGCTGGACGTTAGGCCGCAGCCTGTCAATGTTCACAACTAGCTTAAATCAAGTCAAAAATGCCACACATGAGACACATGCGTAACACATGTGTTTCACATGCTTGTGACACGCATGTGGATGGGACAAAAAATGCCACACGTGTGACACGTATATGGTTGCACATATGTGTCACATGTGTGTGACGCATGCGTGTAAATTTACGCATTTGTCACATATGTTTTTAGGTTGGAATATAAATTGATTAAAAATAAGGTATTTAGGTGATATGCTCTACACATGTGACAAGCATTTGAAGAAACACGCCTGTGGCATATTCGTCGCACTCATGTATCACATATGTGTCACATGCGTGAAGTAAATGTGAAACATTTGTATTCCCATGCATAAGACATATGTGTGTGGAATAACATGTGTGATAAATGCGTGTCACGCATGTATCACATGCCTGATTTCCCACACATGTGTCATAAGCTTGACATTTTTCCCTAGTACAAAAAGGCACTTAGTCTTTCAGTCTACGCAGTAGTTTGAGATCCGATACTGTCCTAGGTAACACAAATATTCCTACGGATCACTTTTGCCTATAATCTTAACTTTCTTTTCATCTTTTTTTTATTTAAAAAAAAAGTGTCTAAAGTGGTTTACCATTGGGATTGTTAGGTTTAAAAAGCCAAATACATCTTAAATCTTAAATAAGTTGCACTAAATATATAACTTTTTTATAAAATATTATATATAACTATACGATAGAAACATTGCTTTGTAAAAGGTAAATATATAAATGTATTTAAAACAATCGAGAAAATATATGTGTTATTTTCTACAGTTATTAAATGTGTAGTCAGGCAACAGACCAAAATATTTTTTGAAAGGTTTCGGAAAAAGTTTAGTTTACTATTGCCTGAAGCCATCGGCTGAGGTCGATAGAACACTGAACAGTTTCCAGTACCAAGGAAAAAATCATTTTGGTCTATTGCCCGACTACACATTAAATAACTGTTTTATTACAAAATCTTACATATAATAAAAAGAAAAAAGAATTCAAAGTAAGGTACAAGCATGACAAAACTTGGAATGGTTATGAATATTCATGAAATACGGAGTGTATATTTCTTAGTTGATACTGTACTCCAGGGCTTGTGATTCCTGGTTTTTAGGGTTCGTGTTAATCCAGCTCAGTTTTCAGTGTAGTGTTGTGTGCTCTGTTTTTCTTTCGTTTTATTTTGTTGGACATGGTCTTGTCTATCGTCCGACTTAACGATTTCTGTCTGCCCCTTTGGGATCTTCGAATTCCTTATACTTTGGACCAACCACAAGACAGGTCATAAAAAAGCGGTTAAAAGAACATTGCCGGGTAATAAATCATCAAGTAATAGAACACACAGACAATAAAAAAGACAAAATAAATGTTTACGAAATACTTTTTACCTATCATAAGACAGGTCAAAAGGTTAGCGGGTAATAGAGCATCGATGTGTAATACACCATCATGTAATAGCACACCCAGACAATAAAAAAGACAAAATAGTCAAAAATAAAAAATAAAAAAATAACCAGGAAAACATTAAAATCTGTATACATATACATGTAATATTATCTATATCACTGAAATACTTTAAAAATTGTGTTTGGTAGAAAATGCAATTTTTCTGTTCAAATAATTTTAATAATACCGAAAAAGCGATCAAATTGCACAACTCTTCAAGTCGAAATTATTTAATAACTAAACATAAACCGTCAAGTCGATTTGTATATAATGCAAGTTGGGCACCAACTTTAAAGTCATTTGGTTCTACGGGGTTATCCAACGAAGGTGACATTTCAAGAGTTTAAGGTATTTCATGCAAATTAATTCTATTAAGTGAAAAGTCAACATATAAACTCGCGCCTTTTGTGTTTCATTTGAGTACACCATTTCAAATAAAACATGATTTATGCTTTACTTTATAATATATGATTGACTGATATAAAGTAGTTTAACATCTTATCACGAGTTTAGTGTAGAATACCAACGCGAGAGATCAAAAGTGCTTAGTCTAAATGGACAAAACAAAAGACAAAGCGTAAACAAAAGGTAAAAAAAAACTTGGAATCCACGAACTCCTTTACAAAACAGGAGTGGGATCAGGTGCTCCGGAAGGGTAAGCATACCCGTCTTTGAATCGTAAATCTCAAATAACGTCAAAAAGGGCTGTATTTATAACGGTTGCAAATAAAGTTATGTTATAGATCATATGTCTAAAGTTGTAACCATTAATTACCCTTATTATTCACTTTTGATCTCTCGCATGGGTATTCAACACTTGATTTAATTTATAATCTTCAAATACAGTTTGCAAAAAGATACATTATCTGTTCATATAAGCGCTAAAAATGGTTTTTAAATTGGTAAAGATCATTTCCGTAATAAGGTGGTATCTGATAAGGGTCCTCGTTCAGCAATTTTAGATACATTTTTACAAGTACACAGATTGCAAGTGAAAGATGAGATATTGAGCAAAAATCCTGCAAAACATCTTGGTATGATGGAAAAGGCATCCATGTCGTTAACTGCACATTTTTCAAACTTGGCTGATATATTTACTCCGCCTTCATCCATTAAAATTGTTTGTCATTTTCCTGATTAAGGTCAACGGTCCTCCAGTTTTTTTACATCCGTGGTATGATTGCATATGACATTAAAAGTGACAAAAAAAAACAAAACAAATAACAATGTATAGTACAGTCATAGTATCTAGGACGGTGTTTTGTTATTTTAGTTTTCAGATCAAAGATGCAATCTTTGACATTTTATTCCTTCTTCGTGTTCTTTTGCTCATATATATCGTTAAAGTCAGTACACAAGGTAGGCGATACACAAAAGAAATTTGAAGTTAGCATGCAATTTGTATTTTGTACTAGGTTGTAAAGAAGAATAAGATGAAAACATTGAACTATTGTCCTTTTTATTTAACATATTAAAACAAGAAAATTTTCCCAAAGCACGCATATCTGTACTTATTATTTTCTGAGGAACAGAAGAGGATATTGTATGTTTTACTTTTCTTCAAAGTAATATATGCTTCATATGCCAGAAAAGCGGCTTTCTTATTCTTTCATAAGTAGAAAGAAATATGTATTCTCCCTAATGATAAAGTATATATGTATCCGCGTATTGTGCTTACACGAACCATTTGTATAAAAGAAGAGTATCTAAGAATTTTGTCACTGATAAATTTTGTTGGCAGTTTTCACACAAAAAAAATTGTCATCGATTTTTTTCAAATGTGAAATGTAGTTAAGTTAATATTTGTCAGGATTCAACTTTCAACTTGGCTAGATTACTTTTTTCCGCTTGAAAAAAATCAGGAAAAAATCACCCAAGAGTCCGCAATGTCCATCATTATTACTCTTAATGTAACAAGTTTTCATGAGAATTTTAATTCCACTATTTTTACATATTTTTACAAAGGATAGTAGTGTTGATATAATATGCGAATGCATATTAAACGCTAACCAGTGCAATATGTCATGTAATATTCCTCTAAGGCGGTATTTGAAAGATCATGTAATAATTAATGGGCGCTGTTTTATCAGCTTGAATGACAATGAAGTAAACATTCAAAGTAATAATAACAATATTATATTGTAATCAGTGTAATATGCCAAAATATGCCCAAGGCTTGAAGACGTTATGCAATCTCCTGTCGTGCATGATGCCTTCAAGACTTCGAAGATCATGTTCGACAAACCTCTAAACACAGTCACCATGGAGATAATTAAAGGAAAAATACAATGAGAGATCATTGAAACCCACCAATTTGAATTTTTTTATGAAAAAAGATAAAAATCTCCAACATCCAGTCCTTTTCTTGTTTTAAATATGCAATTTGTGTCAAGAGGCCAAGATGATTCCAACTTTTTCCTGCACTGACATTTCTCTAATACATTTGATATTATTTTGAAACATATACAAGAAAATACGCAATATGGTTACATATTTAATTTTATCTGTCGTGCCTATAAAGGACGAAATGTTCTTTCGAGAATGATATAATTTTAGTAAATATCATTTATGTGTTCGCCACAATATGGCTGAAAAACTGCCGACGTGGCGTCAAACATCAATCAATCAATCAATGTCTTTTCGAGTAGACAGTTAAAAGTATTATTCACTTATAAGATTATTTTACTGTTATACAAGGTAATTTGTTATTTTTGACTATTTTTGTGAAATTTGCCCTATAATGAACAACAGTGCATGTCACATTTTTAAGATTATTAAGGTCTATTTGACTGGTCATTTTTCAGAAGTCTATTGACCGGTTAAATTCCGGAAATGTCTACTCCGTCTGTAATAGGTTTTTAAACGCTTCCGGGATTCAGATTTTAAACTCGGTAAACAGCAGACATGGAACGTTTTGCAGACGTTCAAAAGGATGAATTGGCAGAAATCCTTGAGAACAGGGACTCCAAAAAAAAGTCCTGAAGGCATTTTGTTCAGAAAAACAAATTCCGTTCGCTGAGTTCAAACAAATGTCAGTTGCAGATATGACGGTCAAGTTAAAAACTGTTTACGCATCTGTCAAATACCAGAATGGAGCATTTTACTCCAAGAAATCCATGACTGCTTTACGCTACGGCATACAAAGACATTTTCTGAAGGTCAGAGAAATTGAAATTTGTCAATTAGCAAAAGTTATGTTATTTATGAAGTAAATAATCTTAGAAGTTAATAAAACTGGAACCCCACCCAAGTGTTCTATTGCCCTCGGCCATTGGCCTTGGGACCCAGGACTTTTAGCCAAATATTCTGGACTATTGCCTGTATAGCCATTAAATAAATGTATAATATCATTCACATTTGTATTCATATTTATTTGAAGTTTTTTTATTCATTGATTTTAAACCTTAAGCAATTTAAATGTGGTGACTTAAGAAATTGTTTGTATATCAACTTAATTGTATGATCTCAGAATCATCATTTCCAATATTTTTAGGTTTTGACTTCAAACCCCGTGAAGTATTAAATACGTGTCAAATTTGATTGAAAAATATCACATCTATCATTCAATATTAATTTCATTAAAGAATGTTTCATTGGAGTTTTAATTCTACTATTTTCACATATTATTACAAGGACAACTATTGTTGATATAATATGCCAATGCATATTAAACGCTAACCCATGTAATATGCCTATAAGCCGATGTGATATTTCATAGACGGGGTTTTCTCACTTAGACTGACAATGAAGTAGACATTTCACAGTAATAATGAAAATAATATTGTGTAATTCGGGTAATATACCAAAATATCCCAAGGTTTGAAAGCATAATGCACTCCGCTCCGGGTCGTGCATTATGACTTCAAACCTTGGGACATATTTTGACATATTACACGGACAACACAATATTATTGTATAAATAAATACAAACTGGAACCTGTTGAGGGTTACATGTCTAAATAACTTTTTAATAGAACTCCAGAATTCGGAAAAAAAAATGGTTTGATTGTCGGATGTAAGTTTTGAATATTTTTTATAGACAGCTTGTATTGCTTTAATCGTTAAGTGACCCAAATCGTTTGGTATATTCAGAGTCACAAGCTACTTATCTGTACAGAAATATGTCACTAAGAATTCATAAACAATATAATATTCTAAAATAATATCCCCGAAGCGTGATGAGACATTAAAACATATCTGATTCTTGGCAAAGCCTGTACTTATTGCATAACTTTTAGACACCAATGCATAAAGTAACAATAAAATATGCTACAGCTCATGATTGTAGGGATCAAACTGAATGATAATATCAATTCATCATGAAACGTTATTACAATACAGATATTTCAACTTGTATAATTGATACTGTTATTATCAGAAAGTGCTTTAACTGTTAAGAACAATGAAAATCTATTTCCCGTTGTCCTTTCAACTGTTAATGGTAAGTCTCATAATATGTATCTGCGTAAAAAAATTTTGACAAAAAGCATATTTTGATGCCATTTACCTAATTTCAACCTCCTAATTAATACAATATATGTCTGCAATGAAACTTAAGTACCTCGGGTATTATCGACAGGTGCAGGTAGTAGAAAAATGAGAAGATTTATTAGTCTGTTTGGATAGATACAAATGTTTATAGATATCAAAATGGTTCTCATAGAAACTGTGGTGGAAAATTGCATAAAAACTAAAAAAACAAATCAAATTTGGTGGAAAATGTAAAAATTAAATGAAAATGTTATCATTTTTGTAGGGGGTTTAATGACGAGAAAGAATGAAAATTAAAAAAATATAAAAAATCGTCTTTGGAAAAAAACATCGATGGTGAATCAAAATTGGTCTGTTTAACTCAAAAGCGTTCTGTTGATTCGGTAATTGACACTTAGAGCAGTAGGTATACATAGGTTACCGTTTCGTTTGAATCCCTGTGCTTAAACTGAATAGTATCAATCATTTGAACGACAATATCATCAAAAATGAAAGGAAAGAAACAAAAAAACGCATATTTATAAACCTGTGAAAAGTTTATAAATATACGCTTATTCGTTAAAAACTATTATTGTAGCCAATGTGGTCCAGTGCGCAGGACACAGTGCAGGCGATGGAAGCCAGAGATGTCACAGCAACGTGAGTTCGAATCCAACTGAGGGAAGTACAAAACATTGCAGGTACAAGATTCATCCTATTAAACGAATAAGCGCTTCATACGCAATGTAATGAAATCATTTGAAATCGTTGATTTCCGTTTTGTCTGCAATTTAGGACCGGGTTTTTTGGCACTTGTTTGGTGCCCCTCTAAAATCAAATGAAATAAAGGCATCAGCTGAATAAGAAATTATGCAGTTCACAATCCTGAAAAGATGTGGACTGTATTTTTCTGGCATATATATTTAGTATTTTCTCTTTTAAAAGGAATATATTCACCTAAAAAGATCAGAATGTTTTGGAATATAGATTCCATATCCATCGCCCCCTTGCCCCGAAAAATTTGCATTATACTACACAAACAACCACTTCTATACAAACAAAAAATAGCAGTATTTTGAGTATGAAAGAACAATACTACTTATTGTATTTTTCACGCGAATGGTGAATCTACAAAGAACAATCAGTGATTAAGGCTCTTTAGCATGCCTATTCATTTATTTAAAATCGGAGAGTTATCAACTTGGGTAACGTTGTTTGGACATGGAGATGGAGTATTACTCTCAATAAGACAGTCATCCAAAACAAAACAAAACAAAGCAATAAACATCTGCAGGTTACCTTCAGGCCGCCGTCCACATCTGTAAAGCCCCCACCCCCCTCTATTTGCATTGGACGTTTAACTCGATATTTTCATTTCAATTGTCTCACGTTGCAGGGCTTAATAAGTTAAAATGTGTTGTTGGACTAAAATTTGTGGAAAATCTGCACACAATCCTGGATTTTATGGCCAGTTGCATCATGGAAAATCCTAATCTGTAGTATTTATTAACGACAGACAACAGCTTGTTGCCAAAATTTTAGGGACATTAAGTATGTGGCGGGATTCATCACCATTAAAAGTTCTCACAGACCCATAACCCAGGGCTTTGGTTTGGTTATAAAACAACTAAACAAGCGTTGAAAACCAACTGTATTGATCTTAACTCTAGCTGACCATACAGAGCAGACAATGAAGACAAGAGATTAGGAGTTGTACCTATCTAAAAAAAAAAAAAAAAAAAAACACTTGATGTTTCTAATAGCTAGTCCAAATCAACTGATAATATAGTTTTCTAGGACAGTAATCATAACTAAAACTCTTATTATTATTTTCATATTTTTTACAAAACAACAGGGCAAATTAGACTATTTCAACAAGAATGTAACTACTAACTTTTTAGAGGTGTTTGTTCAAAATATATACGCCCGCATAGAAACATCACAAAGATATCTGAGCTTAACATTCGCATTTTATAAACCTTTAATTGTACACTGTTTGGTTGTGATGTGATTGTGCGATCTATATCTAAATCGACAAAATTGTATCGAAATTCGTGTCAAATCAAGTAATTCTGGAGTATTTTCAAAACTTAAGCACTTCCTATGTGCCATGTTACCGATGTACAACTAATCAAAATAACAAAACTGTTGGATTTTCTTTTAATAGATATTTTTCAATACAAACGATTTATAATAATAGATATAAGACTTTTTAAATTTTTCAGCCAATTTATTGGGCCAAAGTACGGCTTAACGACCCTTGTCGTTACTTTCTGCAGTACTGTCACGTAGTATTTACATCTCACCGCCGTTCAATTATTTGCTGCTTTCAACAACTTGTGGAATTAAGAGTAAGGCTTTTGTTGTTTCTAGAAAATCCGTGAGGTGTTGCATACCACAACATTACCACATTTACGGTGTTGAGAATGTTATGTCCTCTACTGATAACGCTAATTTTCAATACTTGTGAACCGAGTAGCGTATATTACTAAACAGCACTATATGGCCGATCAAAACAGTGAAAATACAAATAGTGGTAACATGAATATAAAAAGAGAAGATATTGGGTAATTATAATATAAATAATGAGTCCATATGCCGTCTCGGTATAAACTGGAGGCTACTGTTAAATACGTTTATTAGATTGTTACTCGGTTAGAATATTCGCATGCAAAGGGAACTTTTTGACAACAAGGTGAGTTTTGAGGGAGAAATATAAACCTCATATTGGAATGAAAAATGTTATTTATTTTTTTTATGACGATTAAAAAGTTATATAGCAATATTAACATTTTTCATGAAAACCGCATAAAACAAAACTTACAGAAAGCATTTGTATTAAAAATGTTCATTAACATTGGGGAACAATCTTAAACGCCATAGCAAAAGGCATAATGTACAGGATGTATCGTATTCCTAAACCGTATTCGAAAATTAGTATTATAACAAAACCAAAAACATATTATTCTTAACTGTCTAAATGTCCATCCAATCCAAACCCACATAAACATACTTAGGGTTGGAAGGGTTTTTCATGAACAAATAGAAGATTCCAATGCAAAGGGAATTTTTCCTGTCATGTGGGATTTCAGCCTTGGTCAAGCGCAATGAGTGATCGGCCATTTTAGGCAGCGTGACACAGGAATGTCCGTTTAAGTTATCCTGATAACATTTTGCAAACTCTCTCTTTATTCGTTAATGACAAAAAATGTGCATAGGATTACCGTTATTAAGGTTCTCTCCTTAGTAGATTTCGGATTCATTATTTTTGTGGTTTTCATGTTTTGAATATTCCGTATGATTTCTTTATTGGCGTGTTCCTATCAGACGTTTAGAACAAAAACGGGCTGGTCTTCAAGTTAATAATCTAAAAACAACGTCATTCCATACTTTTCAGACATGTTTATAATTCGCTTTGATTCAAACATTTGCCAGATAATTAGAGAATATTCATCACCCATTGTGTTATTTAGGGGGTACCCAACACCTAAGGGAAATAACTCTGTAAAAGTCATCTAAACGTTTTAATCAAGTATCATTTTAAATTGAAATTAATGCATCTCAGTGATCAAAATTTTTTATGATGAAATTACTATATATCTGTTGAAATAATTCCAGAGAAATGTGTGGTTCAAATTTCTTGAAATTTTTGTGTTTTTCTTCTTTCATCAAAGTAAATGTCTAAACAAAATAATATGAGGAAGGTGCTTCCTTAAAAGCGAGCGCTGCAAATCACAGGTACTTGTAGTGTTTACTATCTTTGGATTTGGATATGGATAGTAAACACTTGCAGAATGGACCATTCCATTTAATATCTGAACAGGGGGCCGGGTTGATGGGGTCAGTGACATCCGTCAGAAGCACAATTTGATGCATCTAAGACCCATCCACCCCCCTATGTTTTGCCATAATGTACACATCAGAAGCTATGATAGTATGAAATTATTTGGTACATGTAATAGCTTGTGACCTAATGCCACTGAATTGCCAAGATCCTCAGTGTTGCTAATAGCAGTATTGTGACGTTATTAATTAACAGAATAATGACAGTTTTGAAGGACTCAACAAAAAATTTTTCCTGCAGACTTTATCAATCTATAAAGATTTATCTATTGGAATCAATTTATCACAAAATTTGCCAATTCTTAATTGATAACTCGTCAGCAGTGCTCGAGGTCAAAATGTTGGAAATCTGGTTAAAAAACAGTCAGTTGAAATCTTAAATTTCAAGTAAACAACTAATGAAGTCATAGCTTGCAGTAACAATTAAAAATTCTGTCACTTATATTATGCTATCGTCATGATTGTCGTAAGTGCTAATTAACAGAAGTCACAACTTCGGAGTATACATATGTCATAATACAAGTTTATTTTTCTATACAGTCAAGAGAACGGTCGGAGATTTAATGGAGATTATTACACAGTGTATTGGTGATATAATATTTTGAAGAGTTTTATGGGTGTTGATTATCAACTTTCTCTCTGTTTTCCGACATTTACTGCCAGTCGTCGTTAAAACACCGACATTTGCGGTGAACGGTCGGAGAATTTATGGAAATTATTACACAGTGTATTGGTGATATGTAAAGATATAAATCTTCAGGTGTTCTTTTTGGGTCTAAGCGACAAAAACCTAAAAGCTAATATGGACTCTGAACGCAATTTACCATGCGCCTTCTAGGAATAGTTTAGGGTCGGATTTTGTCTCAATTTCCCCAACATTTACGGCGAAACACCATGACAATATTTTGAAGAGTTTTATGGTGGTTGATTATCATTTTCATACACAACACTTAAATTGTATTGTATGTACATTCAAGGAGTAACATCTCATCAGTAGCATTAGAACAAAAAATAGGAAGTCCAACATCCAATAGGTAAACTTCATTATTTAAATTCATTATGAGGGCAATATAATTGCATATTAAATTTTTTTCTGGGTTTTTGCTTTTCAATTGGTTTTTGTATTTAACCTAGTGTGTAACTAAATTTTATAAAATAGAGTTTTTGTTTTTTTTCTTTGTGTGTTTTTTTTATATTATTTGTTTGTTTGGTTTTTTTGTTTGTTTTTTGTTTTTATTATTTTTTTTGCTTTTTAATTAAATTCCTGTTTTACTTAATCAGCATATATTTTATTTAAGGTTGTATGTATATGCATATTTCGGTATTTTCTGAATATAAGGCTTACTCAAATTTTTTTTTAACAAAGGAAGTCATTTCATATCGGTTAAGAGAATTTTTGTCTTCATGAATATTAATATTCTAAGCCCAGTGTAGAATATCCATGCGAGAGATTAGAAGTGCATAGTCCAAAGAGACAAAACCAATTTAAAACAAACTAAAAGATAAAACGTAAACAAAAGGAACAAAAGCTTGGAATCCACGAACTCCTTTACAAAAAGGAGTGGGATCAGGTGCTCCGGAAGGGTAAGCATATATGAGCATAAAATATGTTAATGTACGTTTCATGAAATGAGTCCATCTCACTTTTTACAAATTTTTGAAAAATCCATTGAGGAAATATTCATTATGCTTATAAAATGTAAAGTACAAAAATTTCCGGTAACTCTTGTATATTTCGGATTTTTTATACATGCTCATAGTTTTTTCCACTCGTTGAGAAAATTTGAAAATTTTGACGTTTTCCATTATATCTGACGATCTGGCGATCTTACATCGATGAAAAAAAAAACAAAGATCCGAAGAAGACGTCATAACTATTTGGACTACTGTTTTTTATCAAAAGATTTAGGAATTTTAGAAAATGAAATTATTTCGATAGATTTTTCACCTATTGGTAAATGGTTTACACAATGTCAGTAAAAATAAGCTTGGCGGTACCATAACTGCAAAAATTAGACATTGTCGGAATTTTCAAATGAACATTTTCACATGAGCACAGGATTGATTGATTGATTGAATGTTGTTTAACGTCCAGTGGCAAGGATTTCATGCATATTCATGACGAGAGCATATTAATGAATGATGATGATGAACCCTGATTTGTTCTAGACCGACACGCTGAGCCGGATTTTTAACGTACTAGCTCACGAAAGCAGCAGTTCGCAGGAAGACATTCCACTTTAATCAGACCCATTATTCTGACTCTGGGCCGACCAGTCTTTGCTCT
>JAULBM010215761.1:0-17211 GCA_032357055.1 Geukensia granosissima
TTGATTTCGTGGTTCACTGGCACCCACGAAAACCACGAAAATTGGTATACAACGAATAATAATGAATCCACAGTATATGCCTATACTCTATGTCAGAGTTTGTTGGAACAAGTAAAAAGGTTACAAAAGAAAAACTGTGTACCATAGTCTTATAAAATAGTTTTTATTTTGTTGATTGAAAAGAGTGCATGCGAGTTGCAATGATACATTTTAGTTTTCAGGGTGAATTTTAAGTTGTGCCAAGTTTTTAATTCTCTCATTGTAAAATTTGCCATTTCTTTGACGGAAGTGGCTCTTTGGACCCCCTAGGTTGAGACTGGGCTGACACATTGTCAACAATGCGTAATAATTAAGTAATTAATCTAGGAATTAATAACCTGCTAAAAAGGGGATACACTGTAGAACACACCCCGAGAATGTTTCAGACCAAATATCAAATTAAGAGAAATAAACAAGCCATAAAATCTTTGAAGAAAATTGATGGATGTATACACCTAAGCAAGGAGGAGTGTAAAACTTCATGCCCCTGTCCCCTAAAGGGTATAATTATTCATTTGTTTTATAACAAAGATGAATAGTGACACTGTTGCTTAAAATATACCTGAAACATTCATGAATCCATAGTCTGATCACAATATTCTTTGTATCATGTACATCTTTGTGGGCTCTTAACATTCCTTGGAAAACCTACAAAACAGTTAGTGTCTTCAAATGATATCATTTTCAACCATTTTGACAATTTATTTTACTCCTTTCAAAGGACATAACAGTAATTTCACTTGGTAGGTCAAGTTCTGACTTCCGACTAAATAAATGTTGTGTTTTGAAAGGGCACAGTTTTTTCTTACTTCTGACAAAAAATTGTATTTTGAGAGGGCACATTTTATATAATCTTTTTTTTACAAAAAAAGAAAAAAAAAGAAATGCCAACATAAATGATACATTTTTTTATCTGGTTATAGAATAATTTCCCATCAAATTTGCTATTATCAATTGGAAATTGTACATGTCTATTTGCAATGATATTATCATATATAGCATCATAACATTAGTATTAAACTTAAATGACCTTTAAAAGTTCATAAAATAACCTATTTTTGGACTATAAAACTAGATTCCTTTAATTTAAAATGATGAATTTTATCATAATCAGCTCATGGGAGAGTTGCAGATTAGATCACATAGTCCCCAAAAAACAGTATACACTGTACTACCTTTGAGATATCTCTGAGATTAAAGAGATAATGCATCTTAGTGGGAGTAGGTTTAAACTTCTGCTGGATGGCATAATACAACTCTATGGTTGCCTTGGTAACTGTATCTCCAATGGGTTTGATATCCTCCTCAAAATCCTGCAGTTTCTGGTTAAACATGTTTCCAAATATCATCCTGATTTGTGAGTCCTACAGAGCAATACATAATTTAATTTTACAAAATATGGAAATAATGCAATAATATTAATATTAATATAGAAAATTTTTCAACATGTAAGTTTTCTTTAACCTGGATTTGTCTTTAAATTTTTTGCTGTGATGCGTAGTTGCACTGATTGTGAACAGAAAGAAACCATGCCAGCAAAGTAGTGCCTATTTCACACCAAATTCAAACTGATTCACACTATCCAATATTTAATATTTCAATGGTTTTAATGTGCACTGAATTTGTTTTGTAAATGTCAAGTGAACAAGTTCGACATACTCAATTTGCATTACATTTGTGTGTGACCACAGCATTAAAGATTCTGAAATAAAAACCCTGCACACAAAAAATTCAATACATGTACAATCTGGCACAGTGACAGTGAATTTACTGTTTTGTCTATGACATATAACTCTTCCTTTCCAACATAAATTGATTGATTGATTGTTGCTTAATGCCACATCAGCAATATTTCAGCCATATCATGGCGGGAACATGCATATATTTTATAATAAAATAGTTTCAAAATAAAGATTTTGTTTTTCTAAGGGCTGAGTTTGCAGAAACATATTTGTCATGAGTTTCAGATGACGTCTTCAATATTTCTGTTTACAAGCTCGAGAATACTAGTATGACATTTTAGATGACCTCCATGCACTAATTCATAAAAACAGGCAGAAGTTCAAAAAATAGTGCATGAAGAGATGCCTTTTCCAACTTTCTGATTGCATTAGTAAAAATGAAACCTTGACCATGCAACATCAGTTCGGAGATTTTATTGGCTTATAAGAGTGTGCAATAAAAATTACTAGATAAATGTAACTGTGTGCTAATTTATTATCATCATTTTACAATTATTAAATGGAATCTAATTCCACAAAGAACAAGGAAATGAAATAGCAAAGAAATTAGCTGCTAAATAAAAATACATCATAGTAAAACCCAGTGTGAGCCTTATATAACAGATCAGTATTTAAACCTGTGGAAAGGTCATGTTGATTAGATTGAATCGACTCTGCAATCTTGAACAAATCTCTTTGCGTCCACCACCAGGGGGTCCCATTGCTGCTATCAAGAACATTTCCTGCAAAACAATAATATATCATTAAGTAAGCTATTATTTAGTTGTGGTTATGTAATTTTCCAAGATTCATTCAGAACAGCTTTTAAATGTTCATCAACCTATGTGTGAATTTTGGTAGATTATACCTTGAATTGAAATTATTCACTTTTTCAATAGCAATCTCAAATGACACTTTGAATTTGTTTTTCACAGTAACTTATAAAGATGTCACTTTTAATTAACGATTGAATCTTTACATTTGTATAAATACTGTACAATTCGTCTCATTGTGAATATGCATGAAATATTTGACACTGGGTGTAAAGCAACCAACAATCAATCAATTTATCAAATAACAAGCCAAGATTTGGTTCCTGTAAAACACAAGCATAGTTTGTGCTTGTTTGAAGTGCATGATCAAGGACTAAAAATTTGAATTTCTTTTCTTTAAAGATTTTTCCATCAGTTTTGTTTTTTATTCCTGCGCAGTAAGATGTGTAAATAAGTTTTTTACCTTTAATAACTGATTTACTAACCCTTTTTTTTCATCAAGATTTGACACATCCAACTTGTTTTACAATACCTTATTCCTTTTATTAAGAGCCACTGCCACTATAAGGACCCCCCCCCCCCCCTCACTTTAATTTTGATTGAAATCCCTAAGTCGTCTGTAAACTCAGAGTATTGGAAGATCGAAGAACAGAAACAAATTCTTTAAGAAAACAGCAACGAGAGACATATAATAAAGGGGAGGGAAACTAGGGTATTCATTTGGGCAACTATGCAAAAAAAAATACCTTGAACCAGACTTTCCAAATTTCCCCAATTTTAATAAGTGCCTGGTGGTTTAATTTTTTGAAGGGCCCCAGGGCTTAATTTCAGAAACACAGCAATATTACAGTTTTTTTTATTTTGTATCATTTCTAATTCTATAATTCTTATTCTGTAGATTGCTGTTTATATGGAGCATTTGATTGATTGACTAGGGTTTTATGCACTATATCAGTCATACTGCAGCGGTCAGTTTTACTGGGGGAGGGAGCTGGAGTACCCGAAGAGAAACAATGCGTTGGACAGGTCACTTACAAAATTTATGTCCGAAGTGAGTCAAACCCAACATTTCTGTGTGGTAGAAAGTCAGGCCCAAACTCATGCCATATATTTGATAGGCTACAGTCATCTATACATGCAAGTTTAAATCAACTACCTAGACCACTCAGCCATTCAGGCCCCCAAAATATTTGTAGATTGTTGTTGATACTGATCATTATGTACTATGATATGATGTATTGATATACAAGAGATTCACTCATTTGTATTTTTTGTCAGAATAGAACTGTTTTGTGTGTCTCCTCTCCTACAAATTTTGTTGGTTTTCATTCTTTTTTGTATAGAATCATACATAATCTATGTTTGGACAAACTGAGCAAGAATATAAGTTTTTTATATGTTTCTCTTCAAATTTTTCTTATTCATTAAAATTGGCTTTTGTAGGAAAATGACAAATAACAGGGAATTTTTCTAGGAATTCAAATTTATTAAAAATCACAAGAAATGATAAATATTTACCCTGATTTCTTTGTGAACCTGTTTCTCTCTGTCGTACCAGAAACCATAATCCAGCCACATCCTGACTAGTTCCAGTGGAGGCTGAGATCCATACTTGTCTTTGGCTGGCATGTTGAAATCATCCATAAAAGTCAGTAGTTTCTTATTACCCACTGGTACATACACACCCTTAGTTCTCTTTTCCACTCTGCTTTCAATGATTTCTTGGACTTGGTTTGAAGATGTCTGAAATCAGTTTGCATGCACTAAACTTGATTTAAACTGTTTAAACATTAAATTGCATGCATTGCTGTTATAGTAAACCTCCTATAATAAAAATGAAAGAGTCCCATGAAACAGGAAGCAACCAAAATCACTTGCTCCAACTTTATAAAGCTGCAATCAATTTCAAAAAGTGTAATTTCTGTCATAAATTATGACGTCACAATAAGTTTTCCTTTGAAGTTTCTACACTTACGTTCAATCTTAGACCTAAGATTTTTTGTGAAAACAATTACTGAATATCAAATTTCAAATGAATCCATTCAGTAGGGGCAGAGATAAGTGAAACTTATTTTGGACAAAGGGATAGACAGACAGACAGACAGACATACCAGCTGCTCAAAGAGGAGGAGTATATGCAGAAAAATTTGAAGAAATATGACACATTTGTACACTGTTTATTAACCACCTGGTTTCTATCCATTCTAAATGGCCACTCCATTTTTCCTTGCTATCTTTTTTTATGATTTTGTGACAGACTATTATGACTTGTAGAAATCTCTTTGGTATGAGAAAGAAATGTTACTCACCTGAGCAGACATGTTGATGCTGAGAACTGAATAAGTCTTTTGGTCACTCATCCGTAGTGTTGTGTTAGCAACAGACGTCTTCCCAGTTCCTACTGGTCCCACCAGAAGTACTGGATTAAATGAGCTTATCAATGTCGACACAAGAAACTGGTACCTGACTGTATCCACTGTTGGCACAATAATTTTATAAAATGGTGTGCTGTTAAAAAAAATCAATTCTAATAGGTTCAAATGTTGGACAGCTTTCCATGTAACTTGCAAATTTATTTTATGTATATCAATATCAATATCTTTATAAATCATTTAACATTTCAGGGCTCTTCCAGTAATAACTGTATGCGTGGAAAGTTGGGAAGGGCAGGATGTGATCGGGTGGGGCCAAAGGCTCTTTGAGGGTGTGGTGTTTACTTCCAAAAGATTTGAATAAAAAGTGCCTAATAACACGATATATTATTTCTGGAACAGCCCTCATTGAGTTTAAATATATCTTAAAGAAAGTTTATAGAATATATGCCAGACAGAAGGTAGAAAATGCTTGCTGAAACTTAGAGTGATTGCTCATGCATAACTAAAAGGACAGGGCCATCAAATTAGTGTGTAATTGGAGTGTACTGATATGGATGCACCTCTTCACCAAAAATCAAGATGCTACTACTGGTTCTGGCTGTAGAAACTACTAGTGAAAAACTTTGTGATTGTTCATGCATAACTGTGGGGTCGAGGCCCTCTATTAGTTGTGGAATTGTGATGTACTGATATAAACACAACTCCAAACCAAATATCAAGTGGCTAGATCTGAAGCTGTAAAAACTGCTTATCAAAAACTTAAGTGATTGCTCAAGCATAACTGAGGGGATGGGGCCATCAACTAAGTGTTGATTTGTACTATACCTTTATTGCTCCAACTGTATAATAAATTATATAGACCTACAATTAAGATAAGATCAGCATCAAAATTTCCCCTGATTTATAATTGATGTGACACTGCATTTGCCACTGCTGCCGCCAGAAACAATATCCCTATGTCTGGCCCCCGTGACTTTTCATCACAGGCAAGACAAAAATTATGTTCCAATACTAACTGTCACAAAAAGCATTATGTATGGCAATGCACCCATTCTTGCATCCAACACATTCTAAAATTTCTATCCAATTTACAATCAACAATTGAGAAATGAAATATGGACAGTATAATAAACATGTGATAAAGATGCAGTGTATAACAAAACCTGAGTAAATTTCAACAAACCTTGGATTATATTTCCAGCCTTCTTTAAGTTTCTCGTCCCAGTGCATCCAAGCTTTGCCTTTTGGATCTATATAATATTCATAGATGGTATCCCTGTTTGGAAAAGTTCCTTCCATTTCTCTAATATAATTGTCCAATTTTTTCCTCCCATCCTCATCGACAGATGCACCTATCGACCAAATCATACAAAACAGGAACCACAACTCCACAACTCTGGCAAAGCTTTCTTCTGATTGGTCAGTATGATCAATGCCATTTTCTGGTGTAGCCAATGCATCAAAGAGTTTGCAGAGAGACCTGACACTGTTCATTGGTGCAATAGATATCAGATCCTGGCAGTAATATTTCTTGAAGGTCAGAATCTTCACTAGATATTTGTCAAACATTCTCTTCAGTTCTTCTACTAGTACCTGTATACAAAGCACATGTAAATGTACAAAACATCTTTTAAGCTACACAATACTTTTTCCACAAGACAACAAATTCTTTAAAGTCTGTTGATACAGTTTCAATATATCAGATAATTCGGTATCATTTTTAAATTAAACATGTTAATAAGTATATATATATATATATATATACATGTACTTGGTAATTTGTTTATTTCACAGCATCAATATGAACCAATCAATATTGCAAAATAGCTGTAAAATTTTCAGTTTGCAGGAGACACTTCCCTGTTTTGATGCAGATTAGAACAATTGTTAGGCTAAACTAGAGTAAATTATACTTCATTGGGGGGTCATTATAACTGATTTGCTGATAAAATTTTTAACTTTTAGTTCACTTTCACAGTTACCTATTTTTTTCATAAAGTGCCATGACCATGGCACACCACATATTAAAATGGCAAAGCAGTTTAATGTCATTTCTGAAATTTTCATCTGTTTGATCCATCAGTTAAAGCATGTTCAAAAGGTCATATTTTACAAAATATTAGCATGCTTTTGGATTTTCACATTTCACATAACTATTTCCTTTAATTTTGGAATTATTTCATTTCTTACTGTTGCAAAGAGATTGTTTATAGCAGTTTTATTTAAAGTCAAAGCTAAGAGCCTTGCTATTTAATAACTCGTAGCTTTTAACTATTATAGCATGTTTTTTTAAGACTGTGTTGTGAAACCTGTTCCTCCATTCACAAATGGATTCCATTATGTTACATGTTACAATGTGATAGTAATGGCAGCAGGATCACAACTGGTAGTTCTTCATTCAAAATGACAGATGGACAGAAAATGTGACTCCAATATACCACCATCCACTCTGTAAATTGAGGTACAATTTTCTTGGAATAGAGGAATAGGGTTTAGGTATTAGGAGATTAACTTATTGTAAAACACAGTTCTTTTTTTAACAGCTCTCCTGACTTTACCTATTCTTTATTTTTCTCACCTCGTCATCTTTCTTTGACAACCAACTTTCAACAAATGGCAGCCATTTTAAATCCTCATAATCTGCATACACCATTCCACATCTTGAAACTGTGGCAGGGGAGGCAACTGATAAATCTCCAACTTCAAACAACAAGGACACTTGATCAGGAAGTGAGATTCTCTCTCCATTGATTAGTGTTAAGATTTTATTGTCGTCCATCAAAGAATTCATACTCTCGATCCACAGTGTATCAACAGGCCCGTCAAACAGAATCCATCTCTCATCAGGCTTGTCATCTGCCAATTAAAATGAAAAAAAAGTTACAGATAAGAGGCACATTGAGCCCTTAAATTCATAAAAAGATTAGGAAAGCAGAGACACATTTTGAAACACTAAAACTAATAAGCCAAAAAAAAAAAAAGTTAATGTACTTTTAAGTTTCAAAGTCTGACATTTCAAAAAAAAGTATAATATAAAATATACAAAATTTATATCAAATTTTTGGCAAAAGTTAAAAAAACAAGCTCCACTCACATTAAATCAATACAATTAATTCCTATATGGCAATACATATATTATCAATTTAAACTGCACATCAAAACTTGTTTCTTAACATCTTGTTGCATTATCGGCTGTATTTTATCTCCATGGACAACTTTTTAAAATTTTTTAATCGAAGTTGATTTATACCCGACAGACATTGCAAAATTGTTATTTTCTACACTTATACATATAAGTTTTCATTAATACAATTTGGAGAGTAGGACAGGAAAATATTTCTTTTATGACTTTCGATTTGGGATAAATTTGATCTTTTTGCCTAATAATGTCAAAATTTTATCCAATTTGATGTGGCCATGTTAGAAAGTTTTTATTTTTCAGTTGTTTGAATGCACCCAATCCCAAATGAAGAATCTGGAACATGTAGCCTTTCATGTTCTTTGACAAAACTGTGTCCTTATAGAACCACCATCCATAAAATTACACCGAGCAGTAATTTATGTTTAAATAAACATCTTTTAACTGAGATAGAATTTAACCACATTTAACATTAAGCTGATATACTAACTCAACATAAGTACCGAATGAATATTGATCTTTCTGAAAGATCACACAATAATGGCCCTCTATTGAGAAAGACTTCCAAATTCTTCAGGTGGACAAATCTAGAGTTATCTCTCAATAGAGGGCCAATAGAGGGCCATGATTGCTTTATTATTTTTTTCCTGTTTATCAGTTGTCAAGGAGGAATCAATAGGGTTCTCCAGCAGGAAAAAAAAGGGTTGTTCAGCAGGGAATGTTAGGGTTGTTGATATCATAAAAAACAATTGATTTTTTTTTATAATCATGTGGACAAATTCGTTCAATTAAAAACAAAACAATGTATAAAATATTACATACCATTACAAGCATTCCTAACAATACTCGATAGAATACCATCCGTCCATTCATTGGTATTAAACTCAAACTCCCCATACAGCTCTCCTAACGATAAAGCCTTTGGATTCAGTGAAAACACCTATTTTTCAAAATTCACAAAAAGAGCAATTTAAAAAGAAATAAATAATCATTTATAAGCAGTCCCTTAAATCAGCTATTCCAGAAATAAATGTTGCAGAGTTGGTTGGCGCTTTTATGTTAATCACAATGTAAATTTGCACTCAAAATTTTCAGCATACAAAATTTTAGAATTGAATTATTTACAGTTTAATCAATATTTGAAGCTGGAAAAAAGTTAATTTTTGAATAACTGGCCTCTTACAATTATTTACTATAGACAATTTATAGCTGATCACATAATTACAAGAAGTTAGATTCCTCCTTTGTTGAAAGTCTTTTTTATAACCTCATGAACTTAATTACTTCCACTGCTTCTTATGAAAAAGTAGTAGGTCTTTTTTAATTTTAATTCAAAACATTTGAATTTGTTTTATATATGTTTTGTGGAAACCTATGTTATTTCATCACTTCTGTGGGATTTTACCTGTCTAATACAAACACCTGTCAATGGTCACTTTAGAAAGGTTTCAATGAAAATCAGATTTTAATATACATTGTTTACCTTGACATTTTGAAATTCCTGGTCGCCTCTTTTAAACAAAGCTATCAGTGCCCCCTGCAATGTCTGCCAAGCTACAGTCTTTCCAGACTGTGTGCCTCCAATAATCATCACAGAATGGCGAGACGATTTAGTCTCATAAAGCTGCATCGTCTTTTTGATTGAGTGCTGGTTAGCCTGCAAGCCTTTACTCTTCAACTCTGCTATTATTGCATTCTTCATCTGTGTGAAAATAAATATGGATGACTAAAGTTTGAGAATAGGTTGAGGTTGTTTCATCCCTTAGGCATCTATCATTCCCATTATTGGATAAAACTGTGCCAGCTATCCTTAAGGAACTTTAAGAGGGAACCAGTTACCAGATGGTTTGATCAGTCTTATAGATCTATTACTCAAAATATTAATATTTCCTAATGTGTTATATTAACAATTTTTACATAAATTCTAAGAAACAGGTCATTTAATGTATCTGTTAGCATTGCATCGATTCACCTGTTCATTAATGCATTGTAATACATATAATTCAATTCTGTTGTGTTCATTCCAAAAGCAATAGTGATAATAGCATTGTTGTCCCCAGTAAACAATTCAAGGTCAACAAGTCATACTGTGAGCAAACCTCACAAAAGATTCCCCTGCTACCCTGTGGAATATCTACCCCTGGAATGTGCCAAGATGATTTTCCTTCCAATGTACAAATCTACACATTGTGTCTTTTCTTCATGTAAAGTTTTAATGATTGGTTCAGGATATGCCGTTACAAGATATGTGGATGGACTGACGAACAAATGGAGACAGGGAACAGACAGGGGATTCCTATATAACCCAAAACTTTGTTTGCAGTGATTTAAAAACAGTTGACAATAAGAAGTGATCAAAATGTAATAGATAAATAATTTGAGTTCTTTTATTTTAGAGGTGATGCAGGATGAGATTTTTTTTTATTAACTTGATGTGAACCAAATTTCAAAATCATGAAAGACGCAGTACCGGATTCAAATCAATACTGCAGTTAAGAAATATTTATGATGCATTTACAACATCAAACCTTTGTATGCTCAAAATGTGGCATTTCTATCCCTGGAAACAAGTCTGACACAACTCCATTGAACAAAGGAAGATCAGCAGACGTCAGTTTAGCAACATTCATATCTCTAATGGATAACAGCAATATCTGTAAGAAAGAAAGATTTGTATTATCATTAATTTACAGCAATTTCCTTTGATCTTTTACTGACCAGTAATTCCTGTAGAGATATGTTTTTGGTGAATTTTGGTGTTGTTGTGAAGAAAATGTCATGTTGTTGAGCATAGATGTTGTTTGCCTTGTATTTATGTATGTTTTTCCTGAATAAAAGTGATAATCTCTGAAATATGACCTCAATTTTTATATCTGTTACCTAAATTTAGAAACAGGTTTAAAATCCCATTAATTTATCTTGTATTCTGGATTGAAATTTCAAAATCGCAATAATAAATGAAGACAATAAATTCTGAACTAAGAGTATTCATCAATATAGAGAACTGATTACTGTTTTGGAGTACAGTTATATTTGTTTTTTGAACAATGATGAGAGAAGATTACATGCAAAACAGCAAAAATATGACCAAAGTTTAATAGTTTTTTATTGATACAAACCTCTTCATCAGACATGTTCGGACTGGCCCGACGTTTTGGTCCAGCATATCTGAGCACGGAAACCAAAGCTCTTAGTCCAAAGTCATAATGATCTTGTTTTGAGAGCTGCTGCTCTGCCAGTGAGTAAAGAGTATATGTTTTCCTGGCTAGCCCTTTACAGTTATTGAATCCTTCACAGAACAGTATGATTTCTGCTATCAGTGTTGAATCTGGTGTCACCATTGCTATAGGTCGGAACATGGACTTCAAGTTGTCTGGCAGCTCTGTCCTTCCGGCATAACCTAAAACATTGATTCATTTGTAGGTTACTATTACCAGATTTAAGAATAATGTATATGATATACAGAATACACAACTTCAGGTCAATTTTAAATTTAAGTAAGCAATTATCGTTAAGAATTTTCTCTAAAGTAAAAGCTGCAGACCAGTTTTCTGTATAAAACTTCATTAGTAAAAGAAGGGGTGAGAACAATTTGAATAAACACATGAAGATAAAAGTTGAATTCATCACAGACAATTTTTATTAATTTTTATTATTTATTAGCAAGAAAATTCTTAGATTGATCAATATTCATTACTTAAGGAACAGCAGAGACATACAATCAAACTTGTATTAAGAGGCCAACCTTTATCTTTGGACATTTGACATTTAGGCAAGTAACCTCTATAATAAAGTTGATTTATGATAAACTTTTTAACAATGAGACATGGTAAAAGGTGGCATTTTAAATCAATTGACAGCTTAAAAGAGCCACATTACTCATACACACTTAATTACCCATAAGGCAACACTTTATTTGTCTTAAAGGGCGTCTTTAGACAATTTTAAATTTAACTTATCATCTATAAACAGTATAATGCTAAAATTCAGTTTTGTTTTTAATCATAATGATAATAATTTTTATTACTAAATTTTCTTTTATATTTATTGCTTAATACATTAAGTGTTATCATAAAACTACACACATTTTGAAATAAAAAATTACTACAAACCTGGATTCATTGTGATGAAGATTCCACATGTTCCAATAAGAGTTATCTCCCTTCTCTCAAATGTGAATCTTTGAGCACGAGCAGACAGGGCACTAAGTATGGAAAGAATCTGTTGAGCAACCACTGACAAAACTTCTATATTGATACGGTTAAATTCATCAAAACATCCCCATGCTCCTGTCTGTAAACATACAATAAATTATCAAATTAAATTTATTTTAGCTACATAATTTTCAACTGAGACAGTATCAAAGCAATCTTACATATCTGTTTAAAGATTAACTTAAGGTTAATGTCAGTGGTTTTTTATTCCTTTTAATTGATTGAATGAATGTTGCTACAGGTCCAGCTCAATTATTTATGCATATTAAGGACCAAAGCATATAAGTGAATGATGATGAATGAACCCTGCTTTGTACTAGAAATACATGCTAAGACAGATTTTTAACTTGGTATCTCACAACGCAACAGTCTGCATGCTACTTAATACAGACACATTATTTTTACTCTGGACGGACTTGTCTATGCATTTCCACCTCAAATGCTTGTGCTTAGCTAAAAAGGGGCAATTACCAATTTCAATGTCTTTCATTTGCCCCAGAGGGGATCAAACCCACAATCTTCCACACTTGAGGCAAGCACACTAGCCATTATACCACCAAGTGGTCTTTAATCCTTTTGAAAAAAGTTTTAACTGACCAACTCAATACAAATTTTGCACATTTTATTATTCGTATCTTAACTCATCTGAATTAAGTTGTCCCAAACACATCAACTATTATTTTAAATTGATATGTGTTAAAATAACATTCTGGAGTAATATCAATTTACAAAACTACAAAAGAACTGAAATATCAATGAAAAAAATCTACTCTATTGAAATATTTTTTTTCACAAACCTAGTGAATGCCTCATAAATACCATTTGAAATAGTGTATTACCCTTCTATATCAGGATTGTTATACAGTAGTGTTGTAACTTACATAAATGTTTTTAAAAATCACTTAAGGTTTGTTTATCAAAAAATGTACTGTTACCTGTGCCAGACCAGAGAACATTCTTCCCATGGACCTGAAATCTAGTCCTTCAGAACAGTTGACAACAATGACATACATTCCCAGGGCCTTTCCCAAATCTTTGACGGTCTCGGTCTTCCCTGTACCAGCAGGACCTTTAGGACTACCACCTCGGTGGAGATGTAATGCTGTAGTCAGTGTGACGTAACATCGGTCGGTCAGTGGTGTTAGCACAAGGCGACGAGAATTCAGGTATTCACATCCATATCTAAAGTGTGTGTTTGTAATCTTTATCTCACAGACATCATCATTTCCGTCCTATACAAAGAACAACAATAGTTAATTTCAAGATGTCATTATCACATATTATGAAATCAATGTTCCTTTACTTATTATTAGATGAGAAAACAAGAAAACTTTTAATTTTATATATATTTCTTCTATATAGATACTATATTATTTACAAAATAATGTCACTGTGTTAATAATTCAACACCTTTTCCCTAGTCAGTTTACAAATTGCTCTGGTTCATTGTTGAAGGTTGTAATTGGACCTGTACAAGTTTAGATTTGTCATTTAGTGGATGGCTGTCTCATAGACAATCATGCCACATCTCCCTATTTTTATATTTTACTTTTCAAAAAAACACCTTTCAACATTTTTTTTTGCCTTTTCAGCTCTTCGAGAACAGAAAATGGACATTTAAATGTTTGCTTCTTGGATAATAAAGTATTTGCAGCATAACACAAATGAGGGACAAATATTTAACAATTTGGAAGAAACAGTGGTTTCTTTATTTATTATTTTAAAAAAATTTCTGAATAGATAAATTATCTGTAAACACGTGAGACTTTCCATAGTTTTATAGTATTTATGAAGATTCCCAATCTTTTCCAATGTCATTACATTATTTTCTTCTAGAAAATTAGGTTATCTTCAATAGTGTTTTTATCATAATCTGCATACTTTAAAGGAATTTTTAGATTCATACACAGTAAAAATCACAACAAATATATCGTTTGTTTGTTTGTTTAGGGTTTAACCCAACTTTCAACTATTTTTCAGTCATATCACCATGGTAAGTTTTACTGGCAAAGGAAGCCAGAGTACCTGGAGAGAACCACCGAACTTGGGCAGGTAACTGCCAAACCTTATCATGTGAGATGCTAGTTAAACACAACCCATTTTTGTATGGTACAAACCCAGGCGCCGTATAGGTGATAGGCTACAGTGATCTGTACAGTAAGTTTAAATCAACTACCTAGACCACTCAGCTACCCAGGCCCCCCACAACAAATATACATAAACTTTAGTGCAATATCCCTGTTTTATTACAGGTACTATAACATACCTTCTCCATGTAATATCTCAGCTGACACAGCCATTCAAACGCATTCTCATCATTACACCCGGACTTTATCATCTTCTCTATAATGTCTCTGGCATGAACTTCAATGGTAACAAGAGCTGTTACTTTTAATCGCTGAAGTTTATTCAAGTTAGATCTAATTATTTCTGAATACTTGTTCAGCGATGTAATCTAAAAACAGAAAGCAATTAATGGTTTAAACATTGACAAGATTTAAATGCAACATCACTCAAGGGAGAAAACAAACATGACTCTTGTAAATCTTTGGTACGTTTGTTTCAATTATTTTTATAAATTAAATGTAAGCATCTAATTAACATAGATAAATTTTTATCTGTTTCAAGTGAATGCCAAAAGAGCTTTTGATGTAATGGAATAATATAAACAATATACAAGTAACTGATTTCAGGAGTTATCTCCCTTAATCAACACGTGATAGCTCCCGAATCATTTTTAGTGTGAATTAAGAATTCTGATGATCCAGATAGTAACTCCAAAACCTTTTTAATTCATGCCATTACCTGTTTTTTCTTCATGGTCCTCAGAGCTTTTTTGTCACCTCTATGTTTGACATGCTTCAATGCTCTCTCTGTATCAGTGGTCCACTGTATCTGACTGGCCACAACACATAATTGTCCAGGAAATTCCTTCAGCCATTTGTCCTTTTTGGTTTTCTTTAGGGCAATTTTTGTGGCAACCAATCGCTCCATCAATGTATCTACCATGCCTGCCTCAACATCACCTAACCAATTCTAACAACAGAAAATTATGAAATAATTATCAAATATACTATAAATCTATGTTCCTTATAGGTCTAATCTGCATTTTTTCCATAGACTTATTATGGAAAAAGCATTCAAGAAACAAAGACTTGTCTTATAGTCCAAAACATGTGGAATTCGGTTTACAGTACAATATTTTTGCTAAAAAATTAACTATGAATCTGGAGCACCTGAACTCATCCTCGTTTTGTATATTTCATGTTACTCCAGCTTTGTTTTTCAGTGTGGTGTTGTGTGTTTGTCTTTTGTTTAATTTTGTTGGCCATGGTCTTGGTTGTCTTCTGACTTAATGATTTGTTTGCCACTTTGGTATCTTGGAATTCCTTTTTTAAACCGTATATATTAAATATAACTATAATTCAATTATTATTCAATCATTTTCCACCAAAAGACGAGGGAGGTTTGATTGAGATTGATTAAGTTGCATACCTCAACTTGTCCATCCAGAAACACACCTGTGTTGATAAAATCAATCTTCTCTTCATCTTCTGATCTCATGGCTATAGCTTTTACATGTTTACCCTGTAAATATCAAAAACAATCTCATACTGACCATAGTCCTCGTATCAAGTGCACCTAATCATACTTTGGTAGAAATCCTTAAATGCTTCCACAAACTCCTAGTATTGCATTAACGAAGAACAGAATATTCTTTACGAAAACACCAATTCGATATCAAGAGACAATTAATGTAGGGGAAGGAAACTTTAATTCATTTCAGGCCATCCTAATTACAGAAACAGAAAATACATCAAACCAGATTTTAAAGAATTGAAGATATCTACATTTAATATATCAAGCTTGTTGCATTTAATCTTTTACAAATCTAAATAACATGGAAGCAACTAACAGTCATATTTATAAAAACCCTTGTTATTAATTTTCATACTTTTTTATATGAAACATATACTCACTTCTTTTTTCATATCCAGATATCTTATATTGTCAAACAGCTTTTTCAGGTGGGGCTGAACAGAACTCGGGTTTTTAGACTGTCCGAGTATCTCCAACAGATCATCATTAGAGATAAAATAAAATCTTGGAAACACACCACGCTTGGTTTCTAGGTATGCCTCCAGGGACTTTTGAATTCCTTCAAGTTTCTTGTTCATTTCATTCAACTCCTCTAGTAGACCTAAAATGGGAAAGTAAAAAAAAACATTTTCTAAAAATATCAAAGTGCAGAAACATAATGATGGTTGAAGCACATGCTGGCAGGTTTATTATCAGATGATCTGCTTTCCAAACTCTGTCAAAAAAGTATCACCTAGTTTTTGCTGACAGATGGTGCTAAAGACCAAAGGAGTAGGGCCTTGAAGGCATTTGGCCATTTTATTCAAGTTAAAATGTTTACATTTGATCAACCAAATCTAGTTTTCCTGAGAAGTAGTAAACATGTCTAAATTTCGACACTAAACTCTAAAGAAAATTTTGAATTTTCATTAAAATGGCTTAATTTATGGGATTGTTCAGTATTAGACCTTTTTTTAAAACACATAAAGAAAATGTGTCCATAAGACACCAATGCCCCCACTCTGGCTAACAGGAAGTAGACATATGGCACACCTGAAACAGGGAAACACGGTATAACTCCCCATGACAATGCTGCAGACCAAATATCAAATCAATCAAGCATATACAAGCCAAAAGTTGATAAAATTTTTACTGCATAGAAATTCAATCAATGTCTCAAAAAACAGGAAGTAGACATATGACAGACATGACAGAACTGAAAAGGTGAGACAAGGTACAACTCACCCTGATAATGATTAAGTAAAAAAAATCAAATCAACCTGAACATACATACATTGATTGATTGATTGGTGTTTTACGCCACGTCGGCAGTATTTCAGCCATATCGTGGCGAGAACATGCATAATATTT
>JAULBM010215872.1:0-17208 GCA_032357055.1 Geukensia granosissima
GAGCTTCCGGGGGTTTCGCCTCCCTGGTCCCCTCCCTGGTCCCCTAACAAGGCACTAACCTGGACCAGCGCCCCCCCTAAAGTAAAATCCTGGATCCGCGCCTGGTTCTGTGATAGAAGAATTATTTTCTCTTAAGTGTTTTTGATAGTAAAGTATGTGTTTTGTTTTTTTCTGCTGACCATGTCTTTGTCTTCCTTTTTCAGAATTACATAACGATCACCTTCCGCCCCTTTTGTATATTTGAAGTCTTTCTACAGACATTTGTCATTTATTCTCTTTTACCTTTGCGGTATATCATTTTAAAGGTGTAGGCCTTGGTGAAGGATCATAACTCTTATAAATCATTGATATTTTTGTAATTACCATTTTCATAATTCTAATGTAAGCATCTAAGTGACTTAGACTTATTTCATTCTGTGTCAATCAAATCTTTGTTGAGATTGAATATAATGAATTACTGATTTCAGGAGTTATCTCCCTTTACCCACGTCTACAACCTCTATTGATTTAAAAACAATAAAGAACGAGGGTCGTTAAGGCCCATTTTTGGCCCAAGAATTTGACTAAAAAATGAAAATTGTCTAATATATATCATTTTATATTTTTTGTATTGAATAATGTCTGTAAAAAGAAAATTCAACATAATTTTTAGTTTAATTAGTTCTACAATGGTCATATGCAGTAAATGTGAAAATACGAAGAAATTAACTGATTTTATGCAATATTTGATACTATTTTGTCGATTTTGATATAGATCGCACAAAAACATCACAACCAAACTTTGCACAATAAAAGGTCTATGAAGTACAAATGTTTCGTTAAAATATCTTCGTGATGTTTTTGTGCGATCATATATATTTTAAACAAAACACTTCCAAAAATTGAGTATTTTTACAGAAAATGTCATATTCTTGTCAAAATATACCCTTTCATTTTGTCGAAATGACGAAACGTATACAAGAAAAAGTAATGAATTATTAAAAGACTGTTATTAAACAACATTTTCAGAACTTCAGAACAACTTATTACAATGTCACAAAATCTAAACTTTTGGCCAAATATGGGGCTTAACGTACCTACTTCTTTGTCTGGGAGAATCTTAAATCCTTTAGTATAGACCCTAACAAAAAAAAAAAAAAAAAAAAAAAATCATGTGAGATGGAGTACAGGGGTTGCACGGTAAGTCTACCTGGTTTAAGGAATCAAATCATCATCCCCGGGATGCAATGCTATCAACGCAAATGTTGAAACCGATCCGATAAGCACTGTTGTATTCGTGATCTAGCATGTTCGAAATCCTACTCAGCGAGTCGGTATAGAACAAAGCAAGGTCTATTCATGATCACTCATGGATATGCTCTCATCCTGAAAATGCATGAATAATTACCGCTAGATGTTTAGCAACAATCTGCCAATCAAGCAAAAGGATCACAATTCTACACACATTTTTTAAATGAATATAACATCGTCTGAGAGATCCACTTTCTTACCAACTCTTGGTAGGTAACTTAACATAGCCCAAGTGTTGGTACAGTTCCATACCAAAAGGCAACCTGTAAAAAGCTCTGAAATAAAATATGATGCGTTCAAATGAAACAATAATCGGACAATTTAATTTACATTGGAAATAGACTAATAGTTAACAGACAAAACTGCATCCTGTGTACTTCATGTTCCTAGATTAGGCATTTAAAGTATGTGCTGGAGTTAAACATGTTTTTGGGCACCCAACCCTCCTCCTAACCTGGTTTTACTAAACTAAGGTTTTGATTAAATTATCAAAAGGTCTAAATTTCCTTAAGACAGATGAAAATCGTCTGTAAAATTAATATATGTATGTTTTTTATTATTGGTCAAATGAGACGGGCGGTTCACCTGAAATTAATAGTAAAAAAATATGGAGGGTAATCATAGTAGAATATCAGCAAGAGTTGGGAGAATATCAAGGAAGAGAGAAGGAAATAATGTTTTCCAACTAAGTGTATTTGATTAAAAGTCTTCAGGGTGTAAACCCTGTTCTAAAATCAGATGAGGCAGGTTTCTGAACTGCCAAATGAGGCTCAAATTTAACATGGTTAAATTGGACTCGATTAGTGATCTTTCCACCAATGTTTGTTCTAATTAAGCAGGTAGTTCCAGATGAGAAGAATTTAAATGAAATTTCGTAGGGTCCTATGTTAAACTGAGTTCGTCTTTAGCTTCCATCTTGGTTAGCGGATGGAGTAATATACAATTGTGAAATGAATTCACGAAGTTAGCATTCAATCGAATTTTGGTTCCAACTTAGCAAGAAATCTTAAGGAATAAATCTTTCAATTTATTTCCCTAAAGGTTCCATGTTAAACCATGTACGGCTGAGGCGGCCATCTTGGTTGGCAGGCAGGGTAATGATTAAATTTTGAAAGAAGATCACATAATGACCATTCAACAAAGTTCGGCATAAGTGAATGTCAGTTTTTGTAGAGAAGATTTTTTTAGAAATCATTCTCTTTTTCATTTTACAGTAATATTAATCATGTTGGTTAACTGATCCCAACCCCGGAAATAATTCCAAAAGGGAACCATCTAATGACCATTCCACTAAAGTTTGGTTCAGATTCGCCCTGTGGCTTCAATGACAGGCTGATGATTATATTGTAAATTGTGTATTTTAGGACAGCTTAGCTAAAAATAACTAATAATCGATCAAATGTATTAAATCATTATGTCTAATTCATTGTGAATGATTTATAAATAAAACCATAAAAATTCCAATATAGCCCAAGTGCATAAGCGAATATGTTGAATGAAAAACAAAAATAAGAAATGTTTTACCTATGATATTATATGAAAATTCCATTATGAACACTCAAGCCATAGCCAGATACATTCAAAGAAAGTTACACGAAATCAATGATGAATGGTCAAATCATACGATTTTTTGCTGCTAATAGTTAGCTAATATTTAGCTCAATAGGAGGGACGAGCACCGCTCGGTACAACAAATAATCAATGCCGGTTCGACAACGTGTCAGTTCCGGAACTTCGGTAACTCGAACAACCGATGGCTCGAACAAATCTCGGCGGTCCCTTCGAGTTCGAGCTACCGAAGTTCGACTGTATTTGTTCAACATTGGTATTTTAAAATTTCCAAGTTTCAAAACAATTGTTCATCTTAATCAAAGGCAGATTTCCATTTGAGGATTCTGCAAAACAACACCAAGAAACTATCCAAACCATAAATGTCAACTCCGTTTCCGTTTCATAGATGTGTTTTCACTTATACATTCTAGATTGGTCTTATGATCTATCAAAATCAGCTTATACTCTTAAAATAAGGTTAAAATTACATCCCGAAAATAGCAGGTGTATAAAAGTGGACCGATCGGTTTCTCCACCGGTAGATCTCCTGCTGAAAGGGTGTCCGTTGGTTTAACGGTATGTATTAATACTCAGTTCGTCCGAAAGGAGACTTTAAAGAAACCCTATGTCAAGAAAATTCCATGTTCTATGCACGTTTAAGTCTCCTTGCAACAGCTCGTGGTCATTTGGCGTCCAGTTGCAAGGCTTAAATTTGCAACCCATTTTTTATATCTAGTGGTTGTCGAAATTATCCACGCTATAAGTCGTCGGTTTTTTTTAATTATCATAAACTTGTTCCCGTCCTGAAAATTTCCCACTGGACGCTAACAAGCAATCAATCAATCAACGGACAAATTGGAAACTCATGTATCTTAACTGATTTTTGTTAAGGAAGTTCTAAAAGACAAAGTCACCACTGCATCATTCCAATCGACAACTTCCCATTTACAAGAAATAACATTATAGTAGCACATCTTAAACGGTATTCTAACCTTTGTACCAATGACAATGGCAAGTGTCAAAGCTGCTAACACAATAGAATATCGTGACTGTAAAAATTATTTCGGTCAGATAGAACTTCCTGTAGTTGAAGCTACAAACTTGACTTGAATCACGAGAAAATCTAACAAATTATCCACCTTCCAATTGAAACTGGGATAAGGAAAATGTCGTCTCTTTTGTAATAAATTTTGTATGATAGACAAGTTAAATCTCTGGTCATGTCCTTGTATAGAAATAAGCATTGTGTTACGTTACGTTTATTATTGTATAGCAACGTTATATTTCCCGTAGAACATAACTTACATTAGGCGTGCAATAATCCACGATATTGCACGCAATATTGCTCCTTAAAAGCACCGTCATTGATGTATAAAATTTATGTTTTTTTTTACATTGCAATGGTTTTGCTATACAATTAAAGGATATTGCACGAATATTGATAAATATTCTTCCCTGTAGAATATTAATTGCACTCGCAAGCTCGTGCAACATAATATTCTACTTGGGACAATATTCACCAACGTTCGTGCAAAAACCCTATATTAACATTCGTTTTAAGATAAATATTTAAAAAATCAAGCCTTTTTTATTTAATGCGAAAACAGTATCAAATGTTTAGAAAATGTCGAAATAAAAATTGATTAACAAACTAATAAATTGGGGATTTTTTATGTACGGTGTTGAGAAGTATATGGGCACAGTTAAGGACGATCTCAGGAGGATCCGATATGATACAAGCCCTTGTAATAGAAATAGATTTTTGCGCATTCGCGAGCGAAAGAGATTCATTTTTTCCAGCACTTTTCGGTTTCTTGGGAATAGTCGGGAATGATCGTGGATGTTCGACATTTCTTTGGTGTAATGGGTGTGAGGGCAAAGTCCTTGTACTAGAAGTAGATTTTTGCACATGCGCGAGCGAAAGCGCGCCATTTATTCCCGCGCTTGTTTGTTTTTTTTTCGTCTTATGGTATGGTTTTTGGACTCGTTCTGGATTTTATACGTAAGGGCGAAGCTTTTGTAATAGAAGAAGACTTCTGCGCATGCGCGAACGGAAGCAAGCTTTGTTTCGTTGTTTGAACAACCTTTTTCCTAGTACAAGAGCTTCGCCCTCACACCCATAACAACAAAGAAATCTCGAACATCTACGATCATAACCGACCATTCTCGAAAAACCAAAAAGCGCGGGAAAAAACGGCGGAGGTCTTTCCAATGACGTCATCTGTAACGTAGTAGGTGATATCATGTCACGTGTCTTCCGGTGACGTCATTTCCGGTCCACATGGCTTCCGGTGACGTCACCTGTGACGTCATATCGGATCCTCCTGAGATCCTCCTGGAAAATACGACCTGAACTGTGTCCAAAAACTACTGTGTTTTGTAGTGAGTTGAAAACAGCAGTGCTGTTGCAGTGTGCTGCATATAAAATTAGGTTTTAGTTGATATTTTGACGTACATAACAAAATAATTTTGTAAGGCATTGTTTGCTCTCCTCTTTGAATTTAGCGTCCATAAATGCGTAGACAAACGGATTTATGACATTATTAATTATATAAATATATCGGACAAAGAGTGATCCAGATAATCCTATGCCAGACAGTTGTTCCCAATATTCTGGATATATTCCGACATATATTAAAAGAATCGATGTTCGGATGTAGCTAATAACAAACGCACATGTTATGACGATAAACATTATTGTTAATTTGCTTGTTATTTGGTTCGCTTGTTTCCTTCGCCTAAATAGAGTAGACATTTTTACTTCTCTTTTCACATGCGTTTGATCCGTACTCATCTTTTCAATGCAAGAAATCTCAGTGAAATTATTCTGAGCCAATATTGTATCAACAATCCTTGTTTGATTTTCGCTATCAGACGCGCACTTTTCATCGAAATTTTTTGTAATCACTTTTGAGGCATTTAGTTGCATTTCTGTTTGGTTAACAGCTTCATCAGCTTCACCGTTTGTCACATTATTTCTCAAACTAAGTTCATTATGGGTTTCATTTTTGTTAACTGGAATTTTACATTCATCAACACTTTCTACGAACTCGTCAGTCTTTTCCACTTTTGTCATTGTTTGGTTACCTTGGCTACCATTGCCTTTTGTAATTTTGAAATGATGATAAACTCTGTGTCCAATCGTACTGTAAAAAAATAAAAGACTGGTTATAATTGCAGTAGCTAATAATCCAATGATTATTCCGTATGCATTGTTTGCTAGATCGTTACTGACTATGAGTTTTCCACAATGGCTTCCGGTAACTCCGTACTGAATATTTTTGACGTGAATGATACCATATATAAACGGTAATGGTAAGGCGATCATGAACGATAAGAAAATTGCTAATGCTAATAGTCTTCTCATCAACGAAACAGTCATCTGAGGTCTCTTTGGCTTACAGACTTTGAAATATCTTTGAAGAGCAATAATCCACAGCACAAAAACTGACAAATACGTTGTAAATCCCGTAGAAAAGCTTAAAGCTTTACATAAAGTATTATCTGTAAAATTTACCCAGCGAATGCAGTGCAATATTCCAGTTAGCGAACATAAAACAGATACTATTAAATCAGCCACGGCTAATATTGGTATAAGATATCTTTCATCGGATAATTTTGTCACACTAGCCTTGTAAACTGTAACAACAAATGTGTTGCCAAAGAATCCAAGAAAAAGCAGAATGGACATGAAAATAATATTTGGAAGCAAACTTCTTACAATTTCTTTATTCCAGTCATCCACTGTTGTGTTATTCATGGCAATGAATTTTAGTTAGACGTCGTTACATGACTGTGTAAATTTTTACCATATAACTATGACAAAATAACCAGGAAGGTTTCACTATTCTTCTTTTTTTCTCATCTCCGATTTCCTTTAGTTATTTAACGATATATAAAACAGTTCTGCCTATCTTTCATTTTCATATTCCTTGATAAATTGGATACCTAATTTTAAGTTTACAGATAATATGATACGTCGGGATAAAAAAGATTTTTTTTTAATTCAGGTTTGCAACGGGAACATTAATGCATAGTCACTGAATATTTTTCCGAGAATAAACTAAATGGTTTGTACTTTGTAAAGTACATTGCATTGAACTGAGTCTCTCGTGTTTTGGCTAAAATTTCTTAATGCAAAAATAAAAGGAAATTTGGAATGAGATTTAACTTTCTTACCGGCAATAAAATTATGTGTTCGTAATATCAAAGGTGTAGTTGTCTGATCTGCGCTCATGTGAAAATTGCTGATTTTTGTGAAAATTAAAGTTCCGACGATGTCTAAATTCTTGCATTTCTCAGGTACCGTCAAGCGTTTTTTTTTCAGACATTAGGCAAAAATATATGTCAATAGACATAAAATCTACCAATTTCATTTTCCAAAAATTCACTAATCCTGCGAACAAAAATCGTTATATGGAAAACGACAAAGTTTCCCAATTTTCTTTTTGAGTGGAGAAAAACTAAGAATATGTATATTTTTAAAAATACAAAAAGTGCCGAAACTCTTCTTCTGTTGCGTTTTATAAGAATTGTGGGATTACCCAAGCGATTTTTTCTAAATAATGAGAGACTCAGCCCAGTGAAACATACTTTAGCAGAAACACTTTATGTTTATTGTTTTATTAATTAATTTTTATAAATGAAAAGATATGGGGTAAGTGTGTGGGAGACTGCACTCCAAACAAGAGAAAAACAAGGGAAAGTAGATGGAACGCAAACCACCGAACATCCACACCATAACTTAAAAAAGAGAAGAGTATAAAAATCCAGCACCGAGAATTATTTTACCGAATCCACACGGCACTAGAGTTAAAATGAAAGTGAAAGGGTGACATGGGGTTTATGTCAGACAAACTGAACTACAACCACGATAAAAACAAATCGTTTGAGGTGAACAATTTGTTTTCTAATCACTAAGTTATTTAAAAAATTAAGGCTTGTTTAAACATGGGTGAGTGTAAAGGTCCAATAACCTGGTATCTGAGATTTGTTGTTGTCGTTAATATTAATAAAAAATAGTTATTGCGAAAATAAGGGAATGTAATCAATTGAAATTCGATTTTAAGGATGTTCGCCGCTCTTATTCAGTCATTGCTGTCAGATTTTCCAACCCCTTGGGTATAATCCGTTTTATAGCACAAATAATTTTTGCACAGTGCCCCCACTTTTCTTTTCATATTTCCATTAAACTTACCTTAAAATGTCGTTTGATAAATTTTTTATGACATTCTTGTTATTTCTTCCTTGGTTTTGATATAGAGAACATACTTAGCCAAAACCTATGAAAAATCGAAATAACCCATTTTCCCGCTAAATTTTCCAAAGCACAGAGCTCGTAAACAAGCACACAGACCTTTCATTTTTTTCTCGTAAATTCCAGTATACAGGGTCTAGCACACTTTCATAACATTTCGTAAACCTTGTTATTTTTAAACAGAGTAACGAACATCCGTAATTAATGTTTTGAAAATTTAAATATAATTTGGGAAAAGATAAGAGTGAACACCAACCAACCCCAAAAATAATAATAATAAATTTTTGATTGCTGACAAAAATTGTCTGTCTTGTAATTAATAAAGTATCAGATTGAAAATATAGAAGGATAAGATAGAAGTGTGGAAGGGTTTTTTTTCGCTTCAGTTGTTAAATTGCAATCAATCCTTCATTATTAACAAATTGTGGAATAACACTTGTAAACATGAAAAGAGGTCCTGCTAAAATACGTAGTACACTAAGGTTATATTAAAAAAAGAACTCAAGCAAAAAATGACAATTGAAAACCTGTCATTATTACCGTGAACAAAAAGGCTGAAAACAGACAAAATTTAAAAAAAAATAACAATATATAAGATTTATAGAATCGTGTAAACATTTCAAAAACATTAGAGTAAGCGTATTTTTGTTAGAATGTGACACATTAACGGACACAGACGGACAAACGAATATCAACTACGTCTCGCCATTGACAATCATTTATCCTCACAATTTCATTTTTTATTTATTTTACGTTGTAATCATAATTTTGAAATTCATATTGTGAGAACCGTACAGTGAATTTTATTCAAATTCATACAATTAATGTAATTTATGCTTAACCACTAAATATTTGTTGTTTGTCTTTAAAACTATATCATTTTCTTTTTTGCTTATGGTAGTACAATATAATTTCCAGCTGTTACTACAGTGTAGATGACGGTTCGATAATTAGAATATGAAAAAATACAATATTTATAAGAAGTTGATCCCTATTATTAGAAAATAAAACTGCACTTTATATAACATGTTTATGCTTTTTTACTAGTTTGATAGCAATAACTTCTTTACTCAAATGAAAAACAGGTCAAAAATGACTTTCTGGACAACTTAAATAGCAAGTAAAACTATCCGAAATATGACCAAATTTACTACAACTGCAAGAAAACTTACACTTACATTTAAATGGCGGTCAGGGTATAGAAATAAGCCGTTTGGTTCCTCCAGTTGCAGGTAGAATTCCTGCTAAAGGCGCGTCTGTTGATTGGGCGGGATTTATAAATACTCAACCACCCCGAGAGTAGCCGGGGTAAAGAAATTGGTTGCTCGGTTTCTTCGCCAGTAGATAGAAACCCTACTAAAGGGGCGTTAAACGGGATGTATAAATTCTCAAAACGTCTCGGAGGGGAACGTTACCGCCGTGCCCCCTGTTGGGAAAACGCCACGCTCTCAGCACCTTAAAGACCCCCTTTGCCACAACTTGTAATGAGTGGTCCGTATGTGAATAGATGCTTAGGCCAAATTTCCCGCCCCTACCCAAACAGTCCTAATTTGATATCCTGTGGCTATTAAATTCCCCGGTCTTACCCCCAGCTTTCCCCCTTTATGTTTTTTGTTTGATAACGTGTTCTGTCCTAAATATGCATGAAATATTTGCCACTGGACGTTTAACAACAATCAATCAATCAATACATTTATATGGCACAGGAGACATTGCAAGTAAATAATTCCAGTTTGACCACACCTTACCCTAATATAGCTAAATATCTTCAAAACTTACCTGAAGTTTACAGTTTATAAACATACTTGTTTTAAGATGGTTTACTTGTAGGAAAAGACTTGTCATCAAAGCGTTTATGTTATATCGTGGGAACAATGGACCGATCCTGAAATTCAACTTCCGTCCTCGTAAAACGCATTGCGCAATCTCAGCGTCCTCGTAAATGACGTCTTGACCAATGAAATTTAACCAGAACAATGACGTTCCCAGAATTCCGTTGCATTTCATATATGGTCCATTGATTTACATTTACAGATTTACATTATTAATATATTGATTTTTTGACAAAATTCTTTCATGCAATATTTTTGTGGACTGTAATGAAAGGATGTACAGATTTTGTCTGAACATGTACCTACCATAAACCATACAGTTTCAGCATTTTCAGGTTTAAGAATCCAAAATTGTATCAATTTTGGAGACACACACTATATAATCAGAAACATTTTCAAACATATTTGTGTCTGATTTATAGATGCTTACATGGTTTTCGGTTTATAAACTCGCTTCCGCGCCGTATTTTGCATACGCAGAGGGTTGTTCTCCCTTTGATAAGCTGAAAATTATCAGAGAACGAATTGAAACAGTTGTATACTAGCCAGTTATCGACATAAAGTGGAATATTATCTCTAGATCTGATTCATCTCCACCTGTACGTAAAATTGCGTGAAATTTCAATTATTACAAGGGGTACAATTTTCAATTACTCGTCGGTAAAATCTTACTGTATAGCTACTTCCCCTTACTTTCAATGCAAAATTATGGTTAACATCTACATTTTTCTTTAACTATTCATTATTTCTATAAAAATTAGATTTAGATCAGGCAACTCATTGATATAAATGTTTCACTGTTTTACACAATTTTCGACGTGAAAGATGCATTTTTCCAGAGTGACCCAAATACCCCAAATCGATGTCATTTTCTATTTAAAGTCACGTGAGCGTGTCTAGAAATTGGACGCCATTACGGGACGTTGCCTCTTGGCTGTTACTTTGTTTATTCCAATATACCCGTTTATCCAATTTCAAATATCGTGTCTCGGTAAAAGATATAAAATGCTATCACAAAGCACATAGTCGTTGTCAGTATTGCACAAGCCATACTTATTTTATAATTATTGGTAAATGGGAACCCTCATATAAAAAATAAAAGCCCGAAAAGCTGTGTTATTGATTTTTTTTCGTTATCTTAAGCAAAAATTATTAAGAAAATAATTCAAGGGTGTTTGAATTTGATAAATTTCGAATTCAATTCTAGTAGAAAGAATGTATATTATCAAATGCAAAATCCAGAGTTTAATAATGCAATCATCTTCTTTTATAGCATTTGTAATTAAAAACATCATGTACATGAAGCAATATTTAAGGGATTCGGCAGTCTTCCGCCATCTTGGATCACAAATTTGTGATATTGACTTAAACTATAATTCCAAGACACTTAAAATCATTACATACTGACTAGACTCTATTCTAAACGACTCTCTAGTATTAATACACGTTTTAAAAATGTTCCAATACCTTTGTTACTGAGCCAGCCAAATCTTTATAAGGTATACGCTTAAATGATGGATATTGCACCGAATTTATTATTCAGACCAGTTTTAACCTCTAAAAAGGATGCTATTAAACATCATTCCTTCAAAGTTGATTTTTCAAACAAGAGTACGGATGACCTTAACACAAGCAATATACTCTATGAAACCGTCCAGTCAAAAATGTCAACCTATTTTACTAATTAATCTATTCCATTAATCTCTTCCTACGCTAAACCTGTTGAATCCAGATTTTTCAACTGCTAGAAGGTTTTTCAGCACTTCAATAATGACGAATTGATATCTAAATCTCCCGACTTCTCATACCTGTCGCCCCCTTTCAATTTTAGTCCCGATAGACACATAATTACTTGTGATCGCAGTATTGTCACAAATGATAAACTATGGGAGCTGCTATCAAACAATGATAAACTATGGCAGCTACTTTCAAACGGTCTTTCATGCCAAAATGGCGTGTGCCAAAAACTTCAAACTTAAATGAACTCTTTGGAAGACTATGCACGACAATGGGCGAAGCACAAAAGTAGAGATTTAAATCCGCTCTAAATGAGTCAGAGCTGCCATATCATTTATTCTGCTTTGGGAGCACTATAAATCCATCAGGATTCAAGTAGTTTGTTTTCACTTTCCTCTATTCCCTAAAACTTTGTTGTTGTTTAGCTGATAAAACCTGAGACATTATTATATTTTCTTAGGTAAAAACCTCTTCTTTGATCACTGAATGTAAGTAATTGGCATCATTGACATATTAGGTTACAAAGCATATACGCCCACCACAGTTTCAGAAGAGATCCTTGTCAACTACAGGTCAGTACTGTCTTCGTTTGGTTTTACCATGAGTAAACAACAGTAGAGATATGAGTATGAAAACTCATTTTTTCACCACGTTCAAATTAACATGTCTTTTATAAGATCTATTGATATGTCAACAAATATGATACCGGTAAAATATCGCTTATTTAATATGATGTTCAATGACCAATTTGCTGTGGTTTGATTTTAGTTTCGCTGTACGAAGAATTGCTATAATCATATATATTCAAGAAATAGATCTTCTACCCAGCTTATGCTCAAATCTCATAAGAATTCCTATGGAAAAAAATCATCAAGACGCGTAACCATGGTTTTTGTATATTTTTGCGTTCTCCAAAAAAAAACTATATTGTTCCTCAAAGACAAATTATAAAATATCTCAGAGTGAAGTGAACGCTTCATGCATTATTTGAAATGGAATATCTCATTTGCGTTGTTTGACATTACAAGCATGTAGACAGATTTTTTGAATGTCAAATCTCAAGGTAGTTAATAATGTTCACTTCAACATTTAAAAAAAAATCCCGTGAATAAAATTATGTTTTCCAACACAACGATTTTCGGCTAAGAATGAACTTATTTCCTTATGCATCGATAAAACAGCTGATGACCAAAACATATTAAAATATTACAAAACATATAAAAGATAAATGTAGGGAGAATTTAAAAAACTCAAAAATTTGTAGGCTGCTTTATGATTACGGTTAGTAAAAATTACGAAGTAATAAGCTTAAAATGGTTCTAATTCTGTAAGGCAATATTGCAAGATTAATTCGGAAAATCCTTTTCCATCAGCTCCCTATTGATAAATTACATTAACCATGACACAAATATATTCTGCTCATCTGATGAGATGGCGGCTAAAGTGATGCAATTTTTATTAAAACATGTAAAGTCCAATTCCTTTGTAATCAATCAAAGCTAATCGATAGTTGTATAACAAGTATTAATTTAGAACATGTAAAAGGGACGAATATATATTAAAGACAGCGAATCCTATTACATTCAAATATTGTTTGTAATGAGTCATACAAAATTCAACCAAAATTAACAGATTGTTCTTATAATCGACAATAATAACAGTAAAGCAGTAATCGTTTCTGAACTTCCACCTGTACACACTAGAAACACAATATGTCCTTACATTTTTAATTATTTCAAAATGAACGAACGAACGAACAAACAAAACGGAAGAACGAACTAACGGACGAATTCAACCAACGAAATGAAATTTCGTCGAGGGTAATTGGAATGTTCCTTTATTTTTTTAAATGTCTGGCACTTGACTTTTGTCAAAAACTGAAATATATGACGTCAAATCATGTAATCCAATAAGAGTTCACAAAAATTTCTTTAAATGGATATTGTCAGATTTCTTAATCTTAAGTAGCTTCTTGGTATAATTTCAATAATTCCAAAATAACGGAATTTACAAGTGTTGCCAAACTTTGTAATAATAGTATATATATATGCAAATAATTATTTATAAAACTTTAACGCATTTATGAAGATCATATAAGTTTTTGGTAGGATCTGCGTTGCTGAAAGAGTTACGCTTTAAGTTGTTTGCTTTGGTTGTGTCGTTTTAGTTTTGCTCTTGATTTCAAAGTTACCATATCTTTCGACTTTTCCAACTGTTGCCTTACCATTCGGTAACCCAGAACTTCCCATATCAAGTAAAACATTTTGAATTTTGGCTTGTTTAATCTCAATATCACGTGGAAAGTTCAGAGAGTGAGAGAGCGAGCTATATGGCGAACAAAATTATGAATAATGACCACAACAAGGAGTTATATACAACGGAATTGTAGGCTTGTAATGGAACTTACCCATTTTAACATTCAGTTATTGCAATGAAATACGCATACTTTAACCCGGATTAGAGTTTATTCCACGACATGTGTTGCGCGCAAGAGATGTGATGCTTTTCCTTTCATGAGCACCTGATAACAATTCTGTTCTCTACAAGAGTTCGTTTTTTCCTTCTGTTTTCGTTTTAACTTTTAGTTTGATTCTAATTTGTCTTATCTCTTTTGACTTGCACTTCTGATCTCTTACATGGGTATTCTAGTTTTTGTAGGGTTCGTGTTACTCCAGCTTTAGTTTTCAGTGTAGTGTTGTCTGTTCTATGTTTGTCTTTCGTTTCATTTTGTTGGCCATGGTCTTGTCTGTCTTCCGACCTAACGAATTCAGTCTGCCCCTTTAGTATCTTTGAATTCTTTCAACAATAGGTTTAGTTATAGGACCAGCATTTACCCAAAAGTTCAATATTTTCAATCCACATAAGAGAACGGATTTATTCTCCTGCTGAAAAGGGGATCAGATGGATGTCTATAAATACAGTTGTAGTGTACTATTTTATTAACTGGAAGCATTATAAATGAACTATATTTGTATTGAATGGAAGACTTAATTCTGTAGCAAAATTCAAAAAATGATCCCGAGTTTCTGCGATTTTGTAATAGTATTGAGCACAGAAATAAGACTTTTATGCAAAGGTCAAATACATTAAACCAGTCAACGGTAAATGCATACATTGAGAATAGTATGGATGGTAAGTATTGACTTAACTCTAAGATTAATCGCATTAACCAATGAAGTGAAACCTTTCAAATCAAAGACTACATCATCAGCTTAGCCAATAAACTACTTTTAGTTTTTTTTACGAGGAAGTAAAATCTGTTTATTATGACCCAATGTATAAATCAGAAAATCAAGGGAAAAAGTAAACAAGATATAAGGCGATTATGCGTGAATGCTGGACAAACTGAACGTTTAACATTTTTGTTTACCCAGAATTATGATTTCTTAAAAACTACAAAATCCATAATCTTATTCAAACGGTTTCATTGTATGACTCATAATGTGTTAATGAAAATTTTCTTTGAAAAAGCTTTTCCATGTTCTTATGAATGCAAAACAACTAAATTTAAACCAGTGTACATTACCCAATACATTTGCAGATATCTTTGATGTATTTTAATAGTTAAACATCTGAATAATTTGGAAGATCTACGTGGTAAACATATAGAGATTTTATTCACATTTGACTTTAAAAAGCGATATTTCAAAAGTTTCTCTGATATAATTTCTATAGCGTTTTTGTAAATCGTACAACTTATTAGAATAAATTTTAATTCAGTTAGCTTTTGCAAAGAAATCAAACGAGTTAAAAGCATCATTACAAATTATCTTTAGCATTTAATTGTTGTGTAAGCCTATTGACCTAATTTAAATTGTTGTTTTAGTAATGAACCTATACAAATTTCATCATTTGAGACGGATACTATTTGTCTTGCTCAACAAGACTGTGAAAGACAATATTCAAGGGGATAAATGTAAAAGATATTAACCATTATTGACAACAATGAATTAATAAGTCTACTGTAGACACATTAGCCACCTTAAACCGAAAGCAAGACAAGTCAAAAAGTAATCATTCTGTCTCTCTGGAAAAAACGCTTTTTTCATTTCTTTAGGGTTTTTAACTAATTTTATAATGTTGAAATTCGTCTAGCAGTTTTTTTCACTTTTACCAGTTTTTACAGTAAGTTTGTTCCTCCCGAAAATAAAGGAACGACTGCTTATAATATACTGTAGTCTATAAACCAACGCGGAAATACTTAGATCAGACGTCTACACCAGGGTACTGTAAATTTTATTTAGATATGAGTTGCCTGTTATCTTAAGTCATTGTCATTCTGTTGGTTTGATAAAAGGTGGCTAAAAGTTGTACTTTAGAGGCAAAAGTCTTGTTAAACATAAGCTTAGCAACGCTGATGAAACAGTTTTTTTTGCAGGACTCAGATTTTAAAATAAAACTTTATTTTGTTACCTAGAACTATTGGACTCTTTATCGAAAAATAACCACTTTGGTCAAGATTTTTTATAACCAGTTTGTTTTTATTGCAGGTTCAAATGAAGTTAATTTGGTTTATATATCCAGAGTTTTATCGATTATTACCTTTTATATTATAATTTTCAAAACAAGTTTACAAAGAGATGCAATATCTGTTCCTATGAAGGGAAAACAATAATGGTTTTTAGTTGGTAAAGGTTATTGCCGTAATAAAGGTGGGACTTGGAATGGCTCTTATATATCAATTTAGGACTTACTGTGACAAGTAAACATGTAACATATCAAAATCTAAATGAGATAAAAAGCATTTCAAACATGTCAATTATCAGGTGCTCCGGAAGGGTAAGCAACTCCTGCTCCACTAGTGGCACCTGTCGTGTTACTCAGTAGTCATAGCTGGTGTATAGTCACAATCGATGTTAGTCATAACCGGTATAGGAACGGATTTGTATACAACGCACGTTGGAGGATCGTCCGCGATCGAGTAAGCCCCGCAAAACTACCCAAGAGAGGATAGATTCATAGCCCGTCATGCCAGGAGGAGGGTTATTTTACCACGGCTGGTCGTATATGTGCCGGTTTGCATTTCGGGGGCCATGTGTCTGTTCGGACTGTAATCAGGCGACTCAATGCTCAGCATTTGCGTGTTAGGAGACCCATAAAACGACCTGAGCTGACAGCATGCCATCGAATAGCTCGTTTGAATTGGTCACGTGACCATCTCCAGTGGAATATACGAAACTGATGACGTGTTCATTGGTCCGACGCGAGTCGGTTCCTTTTGCGTCCTGTGGACGGTCGTGTTAGGGTCTGGCGGCACAGAAATACCGCATATCGCGATGAAAACGTCAAAGGCACAACAGCCTTTGGTGGGGATGGTGTCACTGTATGGGGGTGCTTTTCTTTTAATTGTAAGTTACCCTTGCACATTCTTCAAGGTAATCTCAATGGCGTTGGTTACCGTACCGCGATAACGTGCTTGACGTGCATGTGGTGCTACATCTCGACAACCACCGACTGGCCGACAGACCCATCTTCATTGACGATAATGCCAGACCACACCAGGCTCGGTTAGTACGCGCATTTTTACAGCAGGAGCCGATT
>JAULBM010215983.1:0-17203 GCA_032357055.1 Geukensia granosissima
GGTATCGACCCAGTGGTTTCAAAATACAAAATTACCAATGTTAAAGAAATATGGAAAATTTAGGTATGCTATATGTACATTTCAAGAAGCAACCTCTCATCAGTAGCATTAGAGCCGAAACAATTCACAAGAATTATCCCTACACTTATTAAAATCATTTTTTTAAATAAACCAAAATATAATTTATTAACATTAAATATGTGATAACAGATATTGTAAGAGATGTACTAACTTAGATTAGTTGAGTTATTACGTTTACTGCCAAATTTTCACCTTGTATTGATAGTCAAAAGGATGTAAATTCGAAATATTTTCCTAGAAACTGGTAATTTTTATCACTAGACTTATTTTTAAAATAGTAAAATATAAAAATTATTCACCAAATACCATTTTTGAATGCATTTATGCAATAAAAACGGTACCGTGTGATTTTGTAACACAATAATAAGTTCTTTTAAAAGGCTGTTTAATATAACGTCTTTTCTTGAATACTTTTCGTGATTTCGACAAAATGAAAGGCTAAATTTGACTAACTTGACAAGAAGGTAACATTTTTTGGTATAAAGTGTTTTGTTCAAAGTAGATATGATCAAAAACATCACGAAGATATTTAAACCAAACATTTGTATTTAAAAGATCTTTAATTGTGCAGAGTTTGGTTGTGATGTCTTTGTGCCATCTATATTAAAATCGACAAAAAATATCAAATATTGCATCAAATTAATTAATTTCTTAGTATTTTCACATTTAAAGCATTTTCTAGTTGTCATGTGACCATTGAAGAACTAATAAAACTAAAAATTGTGTTGTATTTTCTTCTTATAGACATTATTCAATACAAAATATATAAAACAATAGATGTTAGCCAAATTTCATTTTTTAGCCAAATTCTTGTGCCAAAAATGGGTCTTAACGACCCTCGTCTTTTCTTAAATTGAATGTTCAAACCACTGGGTCGATGGTTCTGCTGGAGGACCAGAGGTCCACGAGGTTATTCACCAGCCCAGTTGTAAGACTTGTTTGACATGAAATTTATCAAATAATGTTTTGCAGAAATTTCTTCCATTCGTTTAAATTCTAAAACAACAAAAAAAGACGGAAAAGCACCGAGCAGTTATTCCCACCGCTTGATTAGGCTTCCCAGTTGGATTTGTTTAGATAAGAGTAGTTCTTTTACGATGTTTTGTTGATTGATTGTTGGTTGCTTAACGTCCAGTGGCAAATATTTCATGCATATTCTGGACGAGAACAAGTTCAACAATTATCAATATCGAAAAAGGGGTGGGATGGGAAACAGGGCAACGGTTTTTGACTGCCACTTGACAAAGGCAGTGATGGGTAAGGACATAAAATTTAGCCTTACGTAGTGGCTTAACCTACTCTTTTTCTAAAACTATAGAATGGATCTTTTACATGCAACGTGGCACTCTCCAAAACACGTCACCCACTATGGTCCACGGTCAGTCTTTCTGTTATACAACCTGGCGACCCCCCAACGAGAGAGCCTGCCTTATCCGCCACCTGGTGTTCGCGCTGGGTTATTTCTGTGGGGGTGAGCCCTAGAGACCGCTCTTGTGCCCAGGCTATGTTTGGATCTCGAACTTCCTTTGTTTGGGTCTGAAGCTCTTGGGGAGAGGTTACTCAATGGAATATACAGAAAGCATTTTAAAAATCATTTTATTTTTTCTAAATTGGAAACTTTTCTAAATACATTTAATAATAGTTATGACTATCTTGACAACATTTTTCCACTAAATAACTCGTACTTCTAAAAATGCATCACTACCAATTTATTTGACGATTCGAATCATATTTATTTTTTTTTTTTCGCGTTGTAAAATATATGTTCGAAAGATACAGTTTACATCATTTCAACATTTTATTTGTAAATTTTCTAGATGTGTTTAAATTTTGTCTTATCGCAACTGTACATTTTATCTGGTCCATTACTGAAACTAGAAATTAATTAAGTTAATTGTTGATTTTCCTATTTTTGTCCTTAGCCTGTCTTATGACGATCAATCGAGAAAAGCGCTATAGAAATAAGGTGTGATATGGTGTAAATATTCATGATACAAAAATCTCATATGTACAAGTAAATTCCAAGCAAAGGAACAGCGCTTTGATTGCGTTTTTAAATTTGGCTGGTTATGAACTTTTTTAATGAATCTTATCTTTCTTGTAATATATTTCATATTCTTTCTTTAAATATATTTCATAAATTTAAAAACTAACATAATAATTTTTTTATAAATAGCATCATTGCGGGTGCTCTTTCATATTTATTCCAGTTAAAGCATTTGTGGGGACATCGATAAAAGCCTGCAGTAGTTCAACCAACAACTGTACAGCACGTCCACAATCATTTCCACCATAAAGGAAGTGACACTAGTAGCAGTTCGTCAAGCAGCGAAGAAAGGAAAAAAAGGAGGAAATATGGCGGTTTTCCCTGTCAAAAATAGATATTAGATCAAATGCAATAAATTATTCAAGTTCTCTTCATATTTGTTATTTGAAGTATATCGCTGTAAAATCTTACACAGTCATTCCCAGATAATATGACCAGTTGATAGTCAGAATTGATGAAAAATGAAAATCATACTACAGACATACCAACATGTTTATCATGACATTCACCATTTTATGACCACTGATTTAAATTTTCAAACGTATAATATTTATGATATCAATTTAAATGCATTTTGAATTACATAGGTGTAAACGTCGTAATGAAGGTTATGTTCTTTCATAGCATGTCTATCACAAATAAACTCAACAATCTAAAACGAACATTCCTGTTTCATTTGAAGTACAAATCTTAAGATTTATATTTTACATTGACTAAGTTTTTCTTGAAAGCCAAAACAAGAATCTATACCAACAAAGATGTTTATTAATGAGGCTCATAATATTGTGGAAATCGTACGTTTTTCAAATAGATCAGTAATGTCATTTTTTGACACACACCACTATTGTGTCCTTGAATCAGATTTTTGATATTCTTACATTTTATTAACAATGTTTCATTGAAATAAAGTGTAAATCATTTTTATGACGATTTTTAAAAAACGATACCAACTTGTAACGGAGGTTATTCATTTTCTTAAAGATAATTTATAGTATTTCTGCATACCTTCCATTTCTTTTTATAAAATTTAAATGTTCATATTCACAATATAACCTAAGATTAACATGGAAAGTGTTATGTCAAATAACCAAGCGATTTTCGTGACGGAGGTTACTGCGAGTCGTAAGAAAACCACTTCTAAAAGAATTAATTGTCTATTGGATGTTTGAAATATAAATTTGGTTTAATATAGTATGAGTGTCAAAATGGAAATGTGCATAGTATGACCGACAGAGGAAGAGATAAAGAGAAAAATGAGAAATTCATAGTTACGGAGGTTATTTAGAATATTCACATTGATCTTCCTACGTTTTCTACTACATAAACAGGTGATGGAAAAATGAAATTCATATCAACAATTTAAATACTTTAATTCAATATATCTGTAACGAACTTACTGCGCACATTATCAATGTTTTGTCAGCCTCTCAATTTTTGAACATCACTATTTTCAATCCTAAAAATTCTTCCAGATCGCCCAGATGGATTCGGTGGTTTAGGCAAAACGTACAGAATGTCATCTGATGTTACTCATAGTTCATATTTCGCTACCCAAGACTCAATTTCGTAACGAATGGAATGTCTCCCTTGTTCCTCCGCATGTAGATCAGTTGGATCTTAATGAATCTTCCCTACGGTTGCTGTTTTTTACCAAAGTGGGGAATTCATAGTCTTCACATGTAGTTCTTGGTCGGATATACAATTTCACAATAGAAGGTAGTACTTCTACTGAAAATTTTGTATGAACCAGCAGCTACTATATAATGAATGTGAAAAGTTCCTTTAATGGACAACGGAATCGGCCTCTCTTTAAGTTTGGTTTCGGATGCCTCGTATTAAAAATATTTCATTTTTCTTTCTGATGTCATCTGAGATTCTCCCCATTTTAGGAAATCTATAGCAGAGTGAATAGACTCTCTTACTTGTTTGACCGCATTGTCTGCTGATCGTTTGACGCTAGCCCTGAAGCCATCACAGGGATTTGTCGTGTCCACTTTCTAGAAAGCTCCAACGTGCGCTGATATCAAACTCTTCGTCATGCATAGAGACAAACTGAAAGATCGTCTTTTTTCGGTATTAGCTTGTTGATGAATCGCTTAGGTAATAAATAACGCGCAAATTTGGATTTTCTGTTTGCAAGATAATTATCAACTTCTTCAAGATCGGGTAGACTGCATTGGCCTTATGTGACAAAACGTCGGAAACAGCTATCATATTTTGAACGCTGGTGCTGTTCCCATCTCGGTTGGAGTGGACTATCATTGTGTGAAGTGATATAGAGGTTGCATTCCAGTAGGAACTTTGTATTACCTCCAACGAAACGCATCCGTAATTTTTGGCAAAGGCCATCCAGACCACGATTAACTTCTCGGGAAGTTTTTCTCTCAACCGACACTCTTCCCAATACTGAATGGTTACTCTCTCTGCGTGTAGTCGAAACTCATTAAGTTCTTTTTCAAACTGCCTTTCAAAATCTTTCTTCTCTACATTTTTCTCTATTTCTTTATAGCGTAACTTATTTTCATCTTGTACCCTTTTCCAATTCAGAAATTTGATTGTCATGACTTCTAATTCTTCTATTATGTTCAATCCGTGATCATTTGTTTCAAAAGCTTTAAATTCTTTGAAATTCTCAGTCCCAAGTTGCTCAGTGCTTTGATCTTTAAACACATATTCTGATGTCCTATTGGCAAAATTTGCCTAAATTACATCTGTACTCTGAGAAAGAGCCTGACAAAATAATGGGGTCACCATCTTTTTCTTCAAATTTAGTGTGATTGAATGTAGGATTGATTGACAGCAACAGCTTCTTTTTAACAGCAGCAGCTTTTTTTTTGCTCTTATTTCAAGGATTTTATTTCCATATTTGTCCTTCTACGAGGTGTAACTTCAAGAATACTGTTCTCTGTATCCATAGATGATGCATCAGCTTCGTCTTCTTCTGAAGTTTTTGAACTGACAGTTTCTTTTTTTTTTAATTCGTTCAATTTGCTTTTGTAGTGACTTGTTTTTAGCTCACCTGGCCTAAAAGGCCATGTGAGCTTTTGCCATCACTTGGCGTCCGTCGTCTCGTCCGTCGTCCGTCCGTCAACAATTACAAAAAAATCTTCTCCTCTGAAACCGCTGGGCCATTTTGAACCATACTTGGCAGCAATTTTCCTTAGTTGGTCCTCTTTTAGAACTGTGTTCATAGACCTGATCCATAATCCAAGATGGCCGCCAGGCTAAAAATAAAAAGGGATGAACTTAAAAAACCTTTTTCTCTGAAAATATGAACCAATCTTAGCCAAACTTGGCTGGTCCTTTACTAAAATTCTGTCCAAGGAACCCCGACCTCCAAACAAAATGGCCTCCAGGCTAAAAATAGAAAAAAGGGGATGAATTTCAAAATCTTCTCCTCTGAAACTATTGTGCAAATCCTTAACAAAATTTATTGATATGATCCTTAGGTGGTCTCCTTCCAAATTGTGTCCAGCATTTCCAACTTCCAACCAAGATGGCCACCCCAGCCAAACTAAGAGTTATATAGAACTCTTCTGCAAAAAAATATTTTTATCTTGAACTGCTTGCACAAATATAACCTTATTAAGGTGGATTGGTCCTAAGGTTGGTCCCTTCATAATTATGTCGGAAGACAACACCCGCCAACAAAGATGGCCTCCACAGCCGAACATAAGTTTAACATAAGACCCTAGATGAAATACATGAAAAAAATTACAAGTCTGGAAACTTCTTGCTCAATTCGAAGCAAACTTTTGTGAATTGATTCCTAGTTGTCCGATGACCTTACCCGCCAACCAAGATGGCCACCCAAGTCAGACCTAGTTTTACATAGGCCCATATGAGAAATTTATGAAAAAAAATCTTCTTGACTATTTCTACTTCCTCCATTGACAGTTTTCTTTGTTGAAATGGTCCCGAGGAGAACTTCTTTCAGAATTCTGTCTGTTGACCACATCCACACCCCCAAGACAGCTGCCTTAGCCCTACTTAATATGACGTAGGATTCTATGGGAAATTCATAAAAATATTTTCTCATCTGAAACTTAACTCCACTGGAACCAATCTTTGGTGAAATGGTTCCCTGATGGGTTCCTTTCAGAATTGTACATATTTCAGGCATCTGCCAACCAAGATGGCAGCTTGGCCGAACTTGCTTGTGCTATTCAAACCATAGTTAATTCAAATGGTGTTCATGCAATCTTTATTTTGGAAACTGTATGACAGATGAGGATGACAGGCTCCTTGGAGCCTCTAGTTTTTTTCTGTAGAGCAGTGATCTTTAGAACTCGTTCTTTCTTTGACCTATTGGCTTTCATCAAAGACCCTCTGTAGGTTTTTCTAAAAGTGTCCTTTTTCAAACTTGTCAACTGTACGATAAGTTGGGCGAGTGATGTTGATGGTTGTGGTTGATGACAGGCCTGGTCACTTTTAGCAGCTTTTAATTTGTATTTTGTTTTTAAACTTTGCTCTCGACTCTTTTCGTCTCTTGAGAAGTTCTTCAGGAGAAAGTATATATGATGGTGTGTATGATTCTCTTTTCTTTTGGTATCTTTTTTGTAAGTATTCCTCCTTGTTTTTTCCTTTTGTCTTCTCTGTACTGCTTCTATCTCTAAGCCATTTTCTGAAATTACAAAATGATACGACCAATTTTAAAACGATTCTATCCCCCATAACGTATTTCCTAATCTCCGTAACAACGAAAAAAGATCTCTCCTGTACCAAATGATATTTATTTATTGAATTTCTCTTTAAAACAAGAAGAGATGACTTCACTTTAATATTCTTCACCGTTATCAAGTGTGGTAACTAAGTCTATCAACAAAATAATTTGTGAAAAAAATTTCTATTCTCCGTTACGACATAAATTGAATTTCTACAACACAACACCAATTAAAATGCTGAAACTGTCAAATGGATGTATGCATATCTATTATAATTGTAGTTATATATTATAAGACTTTAAAAGGGTGAATAATAAAGAAAAGTTTTCATTTTTAATATTCACCTATCCTCCGTTACGTTTTTTACATGTTCATATTTCTAGCCACACTTGTGAAATCGTCTGCTCAATATTTTGTACTCAAATTTTATATGAAATTACAAGTATTTTACCTTATAAGAACTTTTATCTTTACAATTTAAAATAAAATAAGTTGATTTATTATGAATATAGAATGCTGTGACAGTAAAATAGCATTTACCTTAAAAATATTGGTAGTATATCAAGTCATCCCATCATAAAGAATCGCCTGATTAAGCAAAAAATTTGCCCTTATTTTATCATCTTTTTACATAAAAAATAAAGGTACAACAGCGCATTTGGGAACAAAACAAAACTTGCAAATTGTTACAATCGATCAGCGACGTCAGATTTCCCCCATGTTTTGCTTCATTTCAAGGTTTTCAGTGAGTGAAGTATCAGTTATTTGCTTTTTCTTGTCTGCGACAACTTATTTTTAATTGAAATAATTTTACGGGAATGACTGTGCAGCACAATTTTAATTGGCCTGTGGAATCAAGTTTCTCCTTCCTTACACCTGCCCCGCTCCCATTAGGATTGATTGTTTGTTTGTTTGTTTACTTGGTCTCATGTTGCTAATAGTTGAAATGTTGTTTTGATGACGTTGAGCATCAATCTATTAATCAATAATAAAAATGTAACATTCTGCATAATTTTACAGATTTTCTAAAGACAAAATTGTGATGTGTCAAATTCTTTATTAACTCACCTGGCCAAAGACAATCTGAGCTTTTGTTATTACTTGGCTGTCGTCCGTAATCTTGTACATTTATATCTTCTTCACTGGACAGCTAGGCTAAACGGAACCAAACTTTACAGGAAGCATAAATAGAAGGTCCTTTACATAGTTTCCATGTTTCGTCTGGATCAGACTACAAATTTTGCTGGAAATTGTTTTCTGATTTGCTGGGGCGGCAAAAGTTGTGCTTCTTTTTGATTGGCTGACTTCAAAAAATATTTTCCTCTAAAACCAGTAGGCCAAATACAACAAAACTTGACAGTAGGCATTTATACAAGATTTTTTTCAAGGTTCCATCTTTCCGTCTAAATCGCCATGACTGCCAAGGACAATTCTTGTTGCTGATAAGTTGATTTTTTAAAACTTTAATTCTTTAATAACTATAAGGCCAAATACAACTAAGCTTGGTGGGAAGCTTTAATGGAGGGGTTCTCCACAAATTTCTCTCCCTCGTTTAATCTCTATCGAGCTAAAATATGGCTGCGATAACAAAGTTTCCTCGTTTCGTCCCCATCGAATTACAAACATGACTGCCTCAGTAATTCTTCTTTTTTATTGGCGGATTTTTTAAAAGTCTTTACTCATGAAACACGAGACCAGATGGGTTGTGTAGGTTCTGAAAATTTTAACTTTGGAATTGGCTGCCAAAATAGCACTCAAAACAAGCTATTTCAAAGGGTCTTTTACGTGTATAGACCGTCGCATGTTAAAACACGGACCGTCTTTAATCTCTCCCTCCGGACGGGCCTTCACAACCAGGGATGCCCCCTTTTAGAGGACTCGTTATTCCAGGACAGCTATACGTAGTTCCTTTGCCGACCAACCATAGCTTCTATCTGCCCGCGGAGAAATCGAACGGCAAATTACTATTTCCCAAGCGCCCTCGGGGTTAGTCATAGATGAATATTGGATATACTCGGAATTCATTGCGATTGACGCCTTATCAAGCTAATGAATAAAGACACATTAAATGTCAAGAGTAATGAAGCTAATCAACAATAGAAACAAATACTGGACGTGTAATCCCTTTGGGTAATCATAGATCACCAGACGCGACATCTATATAACTGCATCGAACTTTTAATCATTCAGTTAAAAAATGCTTAAAAACATTCTACACTAACATTTAGACAAGGGGGAAGATATCTCATTCCTAGTAATTAATCTACCCTTCCTTGACGGTGTGACTCCTTCATATGATGTATATGTCTCAGCTTGGTCGTTATGCCCGTAGCGACGTTTCAAAATACTAAATTACCGATGTTAAATAATATGGAGAATTTTAGTATGCCATTTGTACACTTCAAGGAGTAACCTCTCATCAGTGGCATTTAAAAAACAAAACAGGAAATCCAACATCCAAATATAGCAAAAGAAGCAAACAAATCGAAATTGGAAGCCAAATCCTACGTGAAGAACAACTATTAAATGCCATACATTTCGAGTTCTCTCCGTATTTTCAGTGCTTTAGAGTTTTATCAAATGTAGCAAATTTCTGTAAAATATTGTTTGATAAATTTTAAGTCGGACAAGTCTGACAACTGGCCTAGTGAATACCCTCGGGGTCCTCTGGTCCACCAGCAGAGCATCTGCTCAGTGGTTTCAAAATACTATATTACCAATGTTGAATAGTATGGGGAATTATAGTACGCTGTATGTACATTTATTAAGTGCAATTATTTTGTAGACCTTTACTATTTCCGGTGCTTTAAAATTTTAACAAATAAAGCAAATTTCTGTAAAACATTATTTGGTAAAATTCAAGTCAGATAAGTCTGAAAACTGGGCTGAGGAATACCCTCGGTGACATCTGGTCAACCAGCTGAGGCATCGACCCTGGGGTTTCAAAATGCAAAATTACCAATGCTGAATAAGATGGAGAATTTTAGTGTACTTTATGTACATTTCAAGGAGTAACCTCTCATCAGAAGCATTAGAACCAAAACATAGAAAGTGCAAGATCCAAACATAGCAACAGAAGCACTCAAATCCAAACAAATCGAAACGGGGAGCCAAATCCGACGGCAGGGACATCTACATAGTGCAACACTTTTTGAGGCCTTTCCGTATTTTCACAGCTTTAGAATTTTAACAAATGCAACAAATTTCTGTAAAACATTTCTTACTTATAAAATAAAATATGAGATGTGGCATGATTGTCCATTAGACAGCCATCCACCAAATGACCGCGAATGACAGGGCCAATTATGGCCTTCAATAATGAACCAGAATCCATACTATAACGGAAGCTGTAAAAAGCCCTGAAATACAAAATATAAAACTATTTAAAAACACAAAAGCAACCGATCGGGAAACGAAGTTTTCCCTTAATACGTTGTTATTATGTACACGTTCAAAGGATTTAGTGTTTATCAAAGAATACATTAGTTGTTCAAATGCCAATATAAATATATATATATATATACAGGAAGTAGAAAATTTTATAACAAATATTATCTGTTAAGTTCCGTAATTAGATATTAACAAGAAAACCAATATTATTCCAATAAAAACAATTATTTATATTTAAAGACTTAATAATAATGCTGTGACGATATCCTTTATAAGTTTATTAAAATGAATTTTAAGACTATATGGATTTTGTTTAAATGTCCGAGCTTTATTTACCACGTTTCCGTAAAAATTAGGATGTGATATCCCATGTTTCATAAGATGATTACAGGTACATCCAAATTTTGATACCAAATCTTTATATTTATAAAAGAATTTAGTAAATGATTGAATCAATTTGTGGTAACGAAATCCTTTACTTGAATTTTTTTTCAGTTATACGGAGATTATATTATAATCTGAAACGTCGCTTCCAATACGGGCATAACAACCAAGCTAAAAATTATATCGCCGTACCAAGAAGCCAAATAAACAATTGTAACGGTAAGTTAATTTTGGTGAAAATTCCTACTATAGAAATACACACATCAAGGTCCAGAAATGGGTATTTGAGGCTTGTTTTTTGGTTTATCCAAGGTAAATTCCTTTCGATTAATTCTGGACCCCCCCGGGTATAGAAATAGGCCATTCGATTTCTCCGACTGCAGGTAGAACCCCTGCTAAATGGGCGACTGTTGGTTGGACGGAAGTATACATACTCAACCACCCCAAGAGTAGCCGTTGTAAAGAAATTGGTTGCTTGGATATTCCGCCAGGAGGTACAACCCTTCCTAAAGAGGCGTCTGTTCGTTGGGCAGGATGTTTGAATTCTCAACTCATCTCGGACGGGAGCATAACCGCGTAAAAGACTCCTTGTAACAGCTCCTTTTGAGTGGTCAGTATAAGGCTATTTTTCCGTGCCTATCCAACCCGCATTCTCCAGTGGCATTCTAAAAGCCCCTACCTTACCGGTCCCATGGTCACAGTCTACATATTGGTTTATTGTTTGTCATCTTGTCTCTGTCCTGAATATGCATGAAATCTTTGCCCTTGGACGTTAAACAGCAATCAATCAATCAATCAACCCACATTTTCATCCAAGGCCATATCTTGTGTACATCTCAGAATTGTTTGTTAGAATGTTTGAAAATATTTCATGTCACAAAGTAAACTGAAGCTGTCAATAGAATCTAGGGATCTATTTTTTGAAACAATTGATGCTCAACTCGTTGGTCCAAAGCATCGACATCTCACTGTACTGGGGGAAGCGGCTATTGGTTTAAGATTCACAACTACTTAAAAAAATAATTATTAAAATTATTCAAGGATATTTCTTATTAGAAATTCACACAAATGATACCCCAACTCGCTGTTGTTAATTCATACTGTTTTACGTCATAACGTACAGCTTCAAGCCAAGCTATTTTAAATGGCATTCCCTTCTGGGAATTTCTAACCAAGATTAACAGAGCAAACTTAAAAAGTTAAAGTAAAGGGATCAGCAAAGAAAGATATTTCCTCTCCAGGACTTTCCAACCTAAGTGACCTTTAGATAATTTGTATGTTTGTTTCTTTGAATTTGGTAAAACGCCACTTTCAGCAATATTTCGGTCATATTGAGGCGGTCAGTTTACTGGTGGAGGAAGCCTTAGTACCCGACCTTGGGCAGGTAATTGATTGATTGATTGATTGTTGGTTGCTTAACGTCCATTGGCAAATATGTCATGCATATTCAGGACGAGAACAAGTTCCACAATTATCAATATCGAAACGGGGTGGGATGGGACACAGCAGTGCAACGCTATTTGACTGCCACTGGAAAAAGGGAGTGATGGGTAGGGACGGGAAATTTAGCCTTTTGTAGCGGCATCAGCCGTCTCTTTTTCAAAAACTACAAAAAGGATCTTTTACGTGCATGGAGTGTGGCATTCTCCACACACGTCACCCACTATGGTCCAGGGTCAGGCTTTCCCTATTATAACCTAGCAGCCCTCTAACGAGAGAACTCCCCCGATCCGCCACCTGGGGTTCGCACTGTGTCAGCTATGTGGGTCGAGCCCTGGAGTCCGCTCCAGTACCAGCAGGTAATTGATAAACCTTATCTCGTTCGGTGCGAGTTAAACTCAACCCATTTTTGTATGGTAAAAACTCAGGCGAGAACCCACGCCCTATAGGTGATAGACTACAGTGATCTGTAGAGGTACATTTTAACTACCAAGACCACTCGGCCACCCAGGTCCTTAAATAATTTGTTATTACTACTGTAAAAGTGAACGCTCCCAAAAGACATCGATACTCATGTAAAAGCGATAACAACATTTCGAACATCACATCGCATGCTTACTTTTGTAACTAGTTTCCTGTGTATATTTTTATTTGTTTCAAATGAGCGGCTCGGTGGTGTTATTGTTAGCGTGCTTGCCTCGAATGTGGTAGGTCGTGGGTTCCACCCCGGCCGGGTCTAATCAAAGATATTAAAATTGGTATTTGCTGATTCTCCGCTAAGCACGCAACATTAAGGAGTAAGAGCTAAGACTGGTCGACCAGTCAGGATAATGTGTCTGGGTAAAGTGGCACGTTTTCCTGCGGAATGTTGCTTTCATGAGCAGGGTTCATTTATCATCATCTCGTCCTGAATTTTGCGACAGGACGTAACGCACCATTCAACAAATCAATATTAGTTTCATAACCATTTTATTATATAAGTGGTAATAAAACAGGTGTTCAAGGGGGTTAATCCTACACATCAAACATTGCTGATTATGCATGTTACAAACTTTAACCGTATAAAAAAAGATCCGATTAAGAAGGTCTGAGAAATAAAGAAATCTGTTTATTCTAGAGCCAATGTTTTTTCCACAGTAAGACATGTAATTATAAAGATTTATTATGTACCTGACGACATATGGCGACTTGAAGACAAGTATATAATGACCAAAATAACCAGTTAAATCTTAAAAGAAACATGCAGATCTCAATAGTGTTTCTGTTTACCGTATTGGTCGTATCAATTGGTAAGTTTTAAATCCAATATTTTATGGTTCCAAAGACTTCGAATAAAAGAAATTGTTTTACTGTTTATTGAATAATTTGGAGCTAAAATAGTCATGCAGCGTCATCACTCGTATGGAAATATTTAGCCTTAACGTACACAACTGTTTATTACCTAGGAAAGGAAAATTTGCAATAGACTTATTTCTTAAAAAAAAATTTAATGTCAAAAAAGCTGTTGAATGACTGAATAATTGATCGGTACTTACATCCAGCCAGATATATCTCAAGAGCGAGAGTCGCATTTTTCTCCAAGAATTTGGTTACTGGAATGTATGTTGGAAAGTTACATTTTACATCTTTTTAACATTGTTAATTCTTAAATTTTTAATCCGACCACAAAATTGCTGTTATACGGTAGGCTACTCTCTCTACGCACCTGCACGTAATTCCCAGATTTTAAACACTTGGTCCCGAGCGTACCTGGTGAAGGTGAATCCAGAAAAGCGTTTCGTGCGCAATGTATTTCAGGCATTTTCATTCGTTGTTTTCCCATTTTGTCTACAATCTGTTTGATAAAAGAAAGAAATGTAAGCGTGTCCCACGGAAATCTTCTGAACTAAAGGCAACAAGAAATTATGCAGTTCACAATTCAGACAAGATGTTAATTGTATCTTTCTGGCATATATTCCATATTCTTTCTTTTTAAATATCTATTATTTCATATTTTCGTATCGAACAATGTCTCTATAAAAAGAAAATTAAACAGAATTTTTAGTTTAATTGGTTATAGAACGATCACATGTCACATTGAAACTGAAAATACTAAGAAATTACTTAATTTGATTAAACACCTGACATAACGGAACTTTGCACTATTAAAGATCTATAATGTTTGGTTAAAAGATCATAGTTTAATATCTATTTTGACACCCCCATCCCAAATTTGGAATTCTTTCAGAAAATGTTACATTCTTGTTAAAATGTTCAAAATAAGCTGAAATTCTGTCGAAATGATGAAAATATAAAAGAACCAGTAATGAATTATTAAAACTAAAACATCATTTTTACAGCAATTTATTATTGTGTCACAAAATCTGAAATTTGGGCCAAATATGGGGCTTAACGTACATACTCCTTTAAGATGGGTGCAAGTGCATAAACAATCAATCATTATGGGGACGGTGAACTGCGGACTTGGAAGGCATCAAATATGGTCTGTTCGTTTTCCTACGCAAACATCTTGCCTGGGAGGGGGATAGGAGTGTTTATACCTATTGTACAACCAAAGGACTCCTTATTTGCAGATATTATATTTGCCGTGTTCCCAGTCTATTGTTTTGGAGACTTTAAGATACATTGAACTGTTCTCCCAACCATTTCCATAAGAGCTTGGTTAAAAAGTTTTGCAACCTATCCCCTTTGTTTCTTACAGGAGACAAACAGCACATATTTGGCAGGACCGCACATATTGCAAATCTCTCATATCATGATGAAGTGCAAGATAAAAGTTAATGTTATAAAGTCTTACTACAACTTGTGTAGTATAATTTTTATGTTTGCATTATACATGCATTTTGAATATACGCCTTGGTCAATATTTTAAATTTATAACCATTACTCTACATGAAGACTCATTTCTCTCTGATATATAATCTCAGATTGCAGATCTCGCACGTCTAGGGTACCCATTTTTCGTGTATTAAAGAAATTGTTATTTTACATAATACATTCTTTCTTTTTGAATACATTTCAGGTGCTAGCCATAATGGTAACCAAAATGAAGACGCCTTACTTCACAGAAGTACACGGACACTACATCTGGTAATGTGACGTAGACCTTACTTGGCATATTATTACGGCTTTGCACACACATTATTTTGTACAAAAATGTATCATACGCTGCCTTGCAGTTTTCCTACGAAGTTGTTCCCACCGCTTGATTAGGCTTAGAATTAGGATTTGTTTTGATGAGAATACTGTATTACTGTGTTTTGATATCGGACTTCTTATGTTTGGTTCTGATGCTACTAGTGAGAGGTTACCCCTTGGAATGTACATAGAGCATTTTAAAATTCACTATAATTTTCAGCATTGGAAACCATGGTTTTTAATACATTTAATAATACTTACCGCTATCTGGACGACATTTTCCACTTAAAGACTTGAACTTCAAAAATACATAATATATTATTCGACGATTTCTCATTCCCTATTGTAAATGTTCTCTTCCTTGACGAGTTCGTCCCTTTTTCTTCTTCATTATTTGTCTATATTGCTCAGCTTGTTCGTTTTCTCCGTGTTTGCAACGATGTTTTAGATTTTAGTTAATCTAATCCTAATATTACCAAATTATCACAAACATGTTTAACCCTGTCACGTAGTTTATGTGCCTCTACCAATATATATTGTAATATTGATAATGCTTTATACCAATTAATACAAATTTTGCATTGCGTATTACAGTGACTCACCTGATTGATTTTTGGTTGCTGAACGTCCAGTGGCAAACATTTGATTCACGAATAAAACAGTCAACAGGAAGACTTTACCCAGACTCGTTATTCTGCCATTCACTGGCCAGTTTTCGCTCGTCCTCTAAATTTTGCAAGCTTAATTGAGAAGCATTATACAAAATATTAAAGACCAAACGGACGCGACTCTAGCAAAATAACCATAACACAAACCAAGGCGGTCTGTTTTATATTGATTTGGCATAACATAATATTTAATCTTTATATACCCCTCTGTATATTCGATTTCTTATCCCCGTGATCTTTGTCATTTAGGAAAACACACTGAGTTTCCATTCAGTAAACTGCAAGCATTTACTAAGGAATTAACTTCTTGATTCATGTATTTAATTTTAATATTATTTTTTTTATTGAATTTGTGTTTTTGGTATTTTATTATTGTGTATTTGACTGTGTTGTTTATCCAGCGCTACCTGACATCATGTGTGATGTCAGGTACATGTCCGGGATAATTTCAGCAACCACTAGACACAGAACGTTGGAATTTTGTTTATTGATAACTCTGTCTGGCAGTGAGTCAAAACCATAGTTCCGTATTTTCATTTGCGTCCTTGGTATTTGGCTAAACCTGTAGCCTTAAGGTCCGCAACTCCTTTGATGGCAACTTTTTCAGGTTTGAAACTTGGCTAAGTAATTGTACTTATGATTTAAACTAGCAAAGATTTCAGAATTTGGCAGGTTTCGGGTTAAACGTGTAGCCTTTGGATACATTAGTCCTGTTCAAGCATTTCCTCTCTGGTAATTTACAAATCTTAACATAGTAATTGCACTTTAGATGTAAACTGTCTTTTCGGAATACAAAAAATGCCCTAAAAGACAGATAGGAAGCCTAGCACGAAAAGACAAGTTCCGTTTGCATCATCCCTTCTTTTAAAAATTTTTAGTTTAAAAAAAAATCCTAAACAATATCAATCTTAAGTCAACATGTAAAGACAATTTTCACCTGCGTTTCAGGGATCGGCCCTACTTTTTATCCAAACTTTTACAATTGAAATGCTTTTGTCTTTAGTACATTCTTTATACAAAACAACTTGTTCTATTATTTCATTTTATACTATTATTAGCGCGGGGATATACAGCATAGGTGCTTCAACTTGTTTGCCTAATATTCGTTTATTGCAATCAAAGCAAAGCTGATTTGATAAAAACATATTTTAACCACCGATGGTATGCTTTTCCCCCTTAGTGTCGTGCTGGTGGTCTCTGGATAATCTTCGTTTAGTTTTAAAAAATATGTCAAGAAATACCAAGGGGATATTCGATGAAAAGAGAAAATGTAAAAGTACTGACAAACTCCGAAGAACAACGAGGACAAGACCGAAACGACAAAAACACAACACTAAAAACTAAAAAACAAATGAACAACATGGACCCCACCAAAAAACTGGGGGTAGACT
>JAULBM010216094.1:0-17202 GCA_032357055.1 Geukensia granosissima
GTATGGCCATTTTGTTGATTGACAACTCGTCAGAAATGCTCGATATCAAACTGTTGGTAATCCGGTTAAAATACAATGACAATTATTTAGCACAGACATTAGAACCAAAAAGTCTAAATAAAAAAAGTGAATTCAAACTGAGCGAAGGGTCACCTCTGCATCAGAACAAAGAAATTAGAAATTTATGATATGTTTTTATTAATTTTGAACGGAAAAATAAAAATCATGTAAGAAATGAATCCTGCCAGGATACAAATTCTGGCCACTGAGCTGCGAATGTCCCGGGGACTTACATTCACTAGCAGTGAAATACATCCAGTGATAGTAATAAATGTATTACAAAATACCAACATCAATTGTCAATCAACGAAATGACCATACAGTGCATTATATTGATATATGATGCACTGTATGGTCATTTCGTTGATTGACAACTGGTCAGCAGTGGTCAGAGTCAAAATGTCAGAATAAGTTCCATGCAAATTAATAAGCACAGACATCAGAACAAAAACATCTAAATAAAGAGTCCAAGCTAAGGGTATGATTGATTTATTGATGTTTAACGTCCAGTGGCAAATATTTCATGCATATTGAGAACTTGAACAGGTTATCAATCAACAAATGATAAAAAAGGCTAAGAGGGTTAGGCCAGGGAATTTTATAGCCACAGGATGCCAGTTTGGGGCTGTTTGGGTATGGGTGGGGAATGTAGCCTAAGCAACTGGTCACCTATGGACTACTAATTACTAGCTGTTTGCAAAGGTATCTTCAATTTGCTGAGAGCGTGATATTTTCCCAACACGGGTCCAAGACGGGTTGAGAAATTTATACATCACGCCAAACCAACAGACGCCCTTTTTCGAGGGGATCCACCTCGTGCAGAAAAACAACGCAACCTATGTCTTAACCCCGGCATCTCTCGGGGTGGTTGAGTATTAATACATCCCGCCAACAAACGGACGCTCCTTCAGCAGGGGTTCTTCCTGCAGGCGGACAAACCGAAAGCCCTATTTCTATTCTACGGCAACCCTCGAGGGACTAAGCTAAATCTATTTAAAGATAGTTATAAATTAACTGTACCTTTCTGTAATTGAATTGTACATATATTCAAATTAATTAATGTGATGTTTAAATTATAACTATCTTGAAATGAATTAGAGATATCATCAATTCACTTGTACCCTATCTTTTATTTATTTGAAGATATGTACAATTTAATTGAACATTTTTTATGTATTTAAATTATAAATAGGTATAATTCATTTGAAGACATGAACAATTGAATTGTACCTCTCTTCAAATAACTGAAGATATCTTCAATTATTTGAAGATTGAATAAATGTTAATTTGGCGTTCCATACATCCTCTTAAGAAACCTGCAATGATAAATGAAATTCAAAAATGCAAATTTATCATGTTTTAGTACATTGATTTCTGGTAACTTAACGTAAAATAAAAAGATATAACAATTATAACAAAGAATTATTTTCATATTATGGCTGTGTGAATTATAATTTTTTCAAACAGGTGTAAAGATAAGAAAGTTTTGTTAGTGTACTGTCGATACATTTGATTTATTACTTGTCCAAGTACATTACAATTTGCAGAATGACGGTGATGTGGATTTTCCTTACCTGATCAGTTACTTTCTTGCACATCACTATCGATACAATGTCATCCCAAGGTCAGTGTTAATTTATGCATTTGGTATGATGTTTTGGAAATGCCGGTTTTGCTCTGCATTAAATAGAATTTTTTACTAAAACTTCCGCATTTGTTATTTTCTGAATAATTAAATAACAAAAGCTTACTTTACTGAATTACATGGAAAATTTTTTAAAAAGGTGTCGCTTTATTTAAGTCATAATCGTCATTTAAAAAAACTTAATTAATCAAAAGAATCTAGGATGAAATCTATAACTGACTCTTTTTATTTGACTAAATTAAATAATGCTACCACTATACAACTAGGGAACAGACCTACAACTAAAAGTAAGTTTTAATTGAGTACGAATTAAGACTGTCTTTAAAATTTAACCTGTGATATTCATGATATTGTGCTATTCACAGTGCATTTTCTTTGCTTTCTTTATGAAATGATTTCAGGCTTATAGGCTCTTAAAGATACCGATGAATGACAAAAATATTACGGCGGTAAATTCACATGATAACAACATTCAGAGAAAGAGACAATTTTATGAATCAAGCAATTTTTTTTTTTTAACAATCAATAATTCACAATAAACCAAAAAAAAAAAATGTTGGAATATTTTAATTTTCTGCAAGCGATATGATTTTTAACCTAACATACACATGTATATAAGTAATGTTATTTTATGCAAGGATCGCATAATCAAATTCATGAAATTTACCATTTGAGAGCCAGAAGTCAAGTATCGAAGTTCAATATTCTTTTAAGCAATCAGAAAGCAATTATTAAATATTTTTCTGTCCAAATAATTTTCGTTGCAGGTCGATATCTAGGTACCTTTTTGATGATGTTGTAATAACATGACCATAGGGTTCATATTTATATTTTAAACTAAAGACATTTACATGAATCTGGACAGTGAGATCAGTTGTGTTGCAAATTATACCTCTGGTTGTGTTTTGAACGTGTAATAAGAAGGTAGTCATGATAAGTTGGAATAGTTTAAGTGACTTTAGGATGTGTAAATGTACTGGCAAGATCCTTTATTAAAATAAGATATTTTTAGAAATTGTTGTTGAAGATTTTCAATTGTCAATTATGAGAAATAAGTTATGGGAGCAGTAGTGTTGCTTCATACAAAGTCTACAGTGAAATATTGTGTCACATTCTTCCCAGATAGAATACAATTTTGTAGCTGTAATAGTTCCTAATTTACAAAGTAGATGATGTCGTTTATCCTGCAATTAAGCGTTTTATTATAGAAATACGACTGGTGAATATTACAAAGTGATATTCGTACAGTAGCATATGATTGTCTTCTGTTATCCCAGCCATAATGAGATAGCCGGAATATTAGATTCGGAAAGCAGCTGACTAGTCTCTTCAAATACGTTCGCGTTCTTACGAAAAAATGTAGAAATGATGAAACGATTCAATAATTTTAGAAAGAAAATCGCCCATTTATCTACCTTTTAAGAATAGCAGAATAAAAACAAAACATGAACATTTCCTGGAAATATCAAATTCATTTGTACTCGCTGCGAAAGGGGTTACCCGTTTCTGAAGCTCGTACAAATCAATTTGATATTTTCCGGCAATGTAAGTGTATTGTATATATATTTTTCCTGAAAATAAATATTAAACTTTGAAATGAGACTGTATTGCGATGATGATAACGTTTGTTTCTATTGATACGTCTGCCATGAGCTCTTTTACTGCAGGTAATTTTGAGACTCCATAGCAGTGACCGTCAAATGTCGAGCCATAGTACCTTTACCCATGATATTATCAATTAGACTCGAGGATATGTTGTTTGTAATGTTCTTATCCAAGCAAGTTCGAGCGGGATGTATAAATACTCGATCTCTCCTTGTCAAAGGTTGTGCCGAGGAAAAAATAGGCACTAGGTATCTCCGTCCGTGTTAAGGAAATGTCACGTCCTAAGCACGCTAAAGACCCCTTGTAACAGCTCTTTTTGAGTGGTCAGTAGGCCGTCAGTTACAAGGCTAAATTTTCCGGCCCTATCCAACCCGTAAATTTTCCAGTGGCAGTCTAAAAGTCCCTCCCTTATCGGTCCCATAAAGTCTACATATTGATTTTTTGTTTGCTAACTTGTTTCCGTCCTGAATATGCATGAAATGCTTGTCACTGGACGTTAAACAACATTCAATCAATCAATTGAAGCTCTTTTTCGTGTTGTTAGTGAGACTACCCCTTAGCCATCATTTCTAAAGATTGAATTTTAATAATTTTTATGTAGATAGGATATTTATGTACTTTTATTAAAATGTTTGGCTCCTGTGATGATGTTTTTAATCTTTTTAAATGTTGGCTGACGTGTTTAACTTACATATTGTACAAGGCAACATGGATCTGTTCAAGTGATCAAGTAAACCAAAAATGTTGTTTTTCATGTAATGTCAGAAACTAATGACATTGAAAATGTCCACCCGTTTACCGTAGATTGAACTTTGTTACTATTAATTAAACAGGAACATGTATATCATTCATTATAGCAATGTAAGGTAATGTTTGTGTATACCCATGCCCTTTGTTATCTATTAGCCTGTTAAGTATAAGCTGTGCCTGTTTACGTTTCGAAAATATGTTGTTTTTTAAAGATGTGGGAGTGCGCAGATAAATTTTCTTACCGTTTCTTAATATAATTATTTTAGATAGTAAGGTTGGTGAAAGTCTCCAGTAAAAAGGTAAGAGGGTTATACATTTGAAAATTTGAAATGAAGGTATATAAAACTAGAATTTATAAAAAAAAAAAAAAAGGACCTGGGCTTACTATTATGTTACAAGACACGACAAGTACTTAATAAGAATAGACACACAAGCAACAATACAACCTTACTAAAACCAAAGACATAGAATTAAAGCGACCAGTAAATTCAAGGGGTGCCAGATCTTTAGGTAACGTCATAGAAGAAGCCATCCAAAATGTTTTAAAATGTAAAAAAGTAAAAAAAAAAATCAGGGAATGTAGATTGAACACAATCTACCGAATATCCACACCATAATCTGAAAAAATTTAAAAAGCATACATGTACAACTTTAGCACGGGGAATCATTTTACCGAATCCACACGACAGTAGAGAAATGTGAAAATGAAAATATATAGCGTAAATGTCACAGAGACTTCACTCTAGCCACAAGAAAAACGATGAATATACAAATCAAGAGGTCACTACTCCTTGTGAAAAGGGAAAAGCTCTTAATCGCCCCCAATCAAAAATCATTTATGCGTAAAATAATGCCGCTCTTACCTGAATATTATCAAAAATGTACCAGAACAATAAACACAAAGATAAACAACGACCACAATTCCTGACTTGCACATTTTTGATAATATTTACTCCATAGCTTTTCACATTTATATAAATAAATTTAAAATAAAACAGGCTGTTCGCTTTCGTTGCCTGGAGGTTGTGATCCTATTAAACCTTCCCCTTTAACCTGAAATGGCTAACTGAAAACGGACAATGCGGCAGTTGTTTTTCAAGAGGCAGGAACTGCTTAACCTTCCGGACCACCTATATTCACTCCCGTTTTTGGTGGGGTCTGCATTGTTCATAGTTGTACGTTTTATTTTAGTTTTATATGAATTTAAACTCATGTTCCATTTTTTTCGTGCCCAGTCAATTTCCCCCTTTTGTCTCGGCCTTTGCTTTTATTTCGTTTCCTCATTCTAACCAATGTAAGTCATTATGAGACGGCGGGGAAACGAGTTATCTCACTTATGACAATATTTTAAAAAAGAATATGGAATAAGTGCCAGAAAGACACAATACACAAATACTAAGTATTGGAAAGAGGGAGAGAATAACGTGCAGGCGGAGAGTTGTCCCTCTCGTTTTGAAGTAATTTTGGGGTAAGACTGGCCGGTTGAAGAAACTTGACATCGACTAAAAAAGTAAAAATTTACAATGTTAGATAGTTGTAAACTGTTTCTATCCAACATATATTACCTGAAAATAAATAATAGCATATAATACAACTCAAGCATGGCGAGGCTTTAAGATCTCCACATAGAACAAGAGAAAAGTTAATAATAAAAGGCAACTATAAGTAAGGTTAGAAGCGAAAAGGATTTTAATGATTTTAATTTTTAATTATTCACTAAACAATGCACGATTCAGTGATTTTCTTCATCTTAATTATCTACCTAAATGACTTCAAAATTAAAGACACTACAGGCATTGCCAACTATATGACAAATGTAATGATTTCAACTTTAAAATAGTAATAAACTTTGCGGTAATTGGCAGTAAAATTTCAGCTGCCCTACGTATTGCGTATATACCTCCCAGCTCAAACTTATTTTCAAGAGCATGTGTCCAATACAGCGAATCTCTAGATAGAACTGAGTCGAAAACACAAAACAGCAGAAATTTTACGGGCACCACCAAAACACTAATCGTCAATATTAAATATCAGTTTCACAGACGAAGACTGATCTTTTCCTTTGGACTAGCGGAGTAAACCAAAAGAAGGCTGGAAACTTTCTCCGCTTGAAGGTCGGGGTCCTTGAAACCTTTCCCTTTAACGTGAAATTACTAATACCGGATTGAAAAATGGCATGACGGGTGCCTTTATCGAGGCAGGAACCGCATACCCTTCCGGGGAACAGGAGTTCAACCCGTGTTCTGTCTGGTTCGTTTTGCTTATAGTTAGATTTTTGTATAGATTTTTTCATATGTGCACTATGTGTAATTTACGGTCTTATTCATGTTATCGGGATTGCTTTGTGTCGCCATTTCCCACTTTTATCTGGCCCTTCGATCTTCTTTCGCTTTTTTTCAATTTGTCTTAAGGCGTTGATACAGGTCTAAATGAAAACCCATTAAAATAGGTGATGTGTATGACTCTCATAAATACACAAACATCAACAAAATTCCATACGGTAAGGTTAGGTGTAAAAGTCCACAAAATAAAATGTGATGTCATTCAAATGTAGCAAAAATCGGCTAAATGATCTAAATTGAGTAAGGGCTCATTTATACTTAGTCGGGCGATCGTCGTGCGACATCTCGCGACTGTCGTCTGAACATCGCGCGACCACCGCATGATGTCGCGCGATTTTCGCTGAGATTAAAAGTTTAAACAAACTACGACAAGTATAAACACCCCGCGATTTTCGCGCGATGTTTCGCAACTGTCACACGACTGTCGCACGACGATTTCTTTAGAAGTATAAATGAAAATGAGCCCTAAGAGTAAAAAAACCAGCGACGTCCACTGGTCTTCATGCACCTCGCTTTGACAGGGCGCGTGTAGAATAAAGCGGGGTTTAACATTTTATTATGTTTACTACGCTTCTTTTTTAATTCTTACAATAGAACATTCAATGACAATTTTCGAAATGTTTAATTTGAATTAGTTTAGTAACATTTAGTTTTGTTTTGTTTTTACTTGTAGATTATCGCAATGGAATATAGCATTGTTATTCAGCTTTTCTTTTTGGTGTATACAGTTATAATTAATTGTATGGGTCAAAATGACGTGGATTGTCCAGTTAAAATGTGTTATTGCATAAAAGAATACAGACAGGCTATTTGTAACGATTCTCAGCTAGACTTCATTCCGAGACCACCTAAATACGTAAATTCTGTCACATTTACAAATACTAGTTTAAGGACTATAGATAACAATGGTATGTCGAACTAAGTTTTCATCGCATGGAGCAAATAACATTTATTTGGAACAAAATTGAGCAGGTTGACCAAAATGCATTCTTCAACCTTCTATATCTAGTAAAACTTACAATATCTAGAGAACCATTGTTAGATATTAACAAATTGAAATCTTCATTTCAAAGCATAAGGTCGAGAATACGAAAGATAGCATTTATATACAATTCTTGGAATGATTTACCTGCAGATATGTTCAACTCATTGAATGCGACAAACGTTGAAATTTTGATTTTAAAGGGAAATAATTTCAAATCTGTTAACTTCGAAATATTTAAGCGATTTTATAAACTTAAACATTTGGATCTGTCTTCAAACAAAATTAAAGAAATAAATATAGACAAACTCTCAAATCTCAACCACTTAGACCTTTCTCAAAATCATTTGTCAAGCATTCCTACCTGGTGCACCGGAAGTGAAAACAGTCATTTTCCAAATTTATATACTTTGGTTTTAAGCAACAACAACATTGGACATATAGACAATCAATCATTTAATTGCTTACTAAGTGTTCAACGTTTGTATATAGATAACCTAAATATAGCTCGACTACAAAACAATATTCTTTCCAGTCTGATGTCATTGGAAACATTAAGTTTGTCAAGAGTTGGAAACCCTCTACAGTATATCGAAGAATATGCATTCAATAGCTCTTCTATTAAAAAGATAACAATGTCGAATATCAAGTTTCATTTTAACCATTATGATAAGAGATACAACCCTGACAAAATATTTGCTTCGTGCCCTAATCTGGCTCACTTGGAGTTAAGTGGAAATTATCTACCGAAACAAGAATCTACAATGAGAACAATGTTTCAACCGTTAAAACGCATTCAATATTTAATATTAACATCAACGGGACTACATACATTACCAGCTAACGTCTTCTCTAATATGCCTTTGCTTAAAAGATTATCGCTGGATAGTAACGGTATATTTAGTTGGAATCGAAGTGAAGACATATTTGGTAATTTATCTTCACTTGAGCAATTGACTCTAAGACAAAACATGATAACGATAATAAATGAAACTTCATTTCCGGAAACGTTATTAGCATCTTTGAAAATCCTCGACTTGTCAAATAACCCATTTGCATGCACATGCAATCAGCTCTGGTTCCGAAATTGGATAGAGAGAACAAACATCACACTTAAAGAATATCCCAAACAATATAAATGTCGAGTTCCTAACAGCATGAATGGAATGTTGCTCCAAGAATATAGACCGACTGTGAAATCATGCAACCCATGGAATCCATTATACACAATGGGAATTATCATGGGGACTATTTTGGCGCTTGTTGTACTTACTTTTGCTGTAGCTGTTAAATGTCAAGGTAACATCAAGAACTATATTTACCTTTTACGCGTTTACCAAAACAGGAGGAATGGTTATCTGCCGCTTAGCAGTGAAGAAGACTATGAATTTCATGCGTTCGTTGTATATTGTGACAGCGATCGAAAATGGGTCCACGGAGAGCTGTTGGATAAACTTGAAAAAGAAGAGGGACTGAAAATGTGTATTCATCATAGGAACTTTGAAGCTGGGAATCCAATTACAGAAAACGTTGATAATTTTCTTAAATAGTCATGGAAAGTTGTTGTTGTTATTTCAAACGACTTTGCAAAAAGTGATTGGTGTCAATGGGAAGTAGACGTTGTCCAAGAGAGACGCAGGCGATCTGGAAGGCACGCCGTTCTTCCTATCATGCTCCAAACAATTGACTCTAAGCACATGACCGGTCAATTACAAACTTTACTAGATAGCACTCCATATCTGAGATATTCTTCGAGTAGATTTGGAGCTGATCTTTTTTGGAAGGCCGTAGTTGAAAGTCTAAGAAAGCCTTTAGGCCATCCACCAGTTTCACTTATTTAGAAACAGCGCCAACTGCTAGCCCATCTTTGGTATTATAAATCACAATGGCATTCTGAAACAAACATTTCTAACTATATAAGCCAATATGATTTTTTTATGTCGTATGTTTGTGATCTTGATCTTCTAACAGTTTATATAATAACAAAGGGGGTTTTTTCCATTAACTTCAGACTGACAATAAATTAATTTAATATGTTCCTTCAAAAGGCAAGAAGTGCGAACTCACAGACAAGTTCAATACATGTATTTAGTTTTCTGAATTCCCACATGCTTTCCTCTTATTCAATTACTTTTTTAAAGAAGTATGAACATCTTTGCTAGTTTTCAATTATAGATTCAAATCACATTTCGAAAAATCAATGTGTGATGTAGTTTAATGCATTCAACGGCTCTTAAATAAAATATCATACATGTATTTAGTACTGTATTGAAATTGAATATTATTGAACTCGACATTTCTGCTGTATACCAAAAAATAAGCAATACTTACCTATAAGAAGTTGTGTGTATATCAAAGTAGAAGTCTTCACTTGATTTTCAGTGACTAATTATATTGGATGCTGATATTGCAATAGACTTTGCCAAATTTCTCTTTTGGTCCAATCTTTATTAATTATTACACTATGATAGTTATGTTTTTATCCAATGGCGCGACGATAACATTCAACAGTAAATGAACAACTTTCTGGTTTTTAACATTTGTTCAAATGTAACTCGGTAATGTAAAACAAATTGCATTTTTGTTAAAATCATACCTTTATCACTCTCCACATATGTTCGAGTTTGTAGATATCGGAATAAAATCATTTAATCTTTTTTGGACACCCGGACAATGTGGTTTGCTATATACGAGGGAGTAGGATAAGATCTAATAAGAGTGTAATGCATATTAACGTTATGAATATAGTCGTCATAAACATAAAAAGAGGACAATAAGGTGTAAAGTATACGGAGACCATATTCCAGTATTAACCATCTATTGTCATATACCAGTCTGTAGAAACTCCTTACAAAAAGTGTGAGTTGTCCATAAAAATGTCACTGAGAACATACTCCAGTATTAACATCTATGTATATATACCAGTGTGCAAAACTCCTGACGAATAAAATACTAGTTGTGCTTAAAATATTGACACAACCACGACAAACCGTCTGTCCAACGAAAAGAAAACATATGGTTTAGCAGTGGAAGTTGTCTCTTAAACATGATGGATGAACAAAGATGACCATAATGATTGGTAAATAATTTGTACCAGAGACGACAGTAAATTACTCTCCAAACTGGCAATATTGACATAGAATTTTAATATCAAAGGTCCCATTTACTGTCATAAAGTAAATATTCATTTGTTGATTTCGATACTTAATCGTGCATGAACATGAATGTTTTTTTTAAAAAAAAAAGCTATAATTAGAAGAGTTCCACGTCAAATGAAAATTTATATCTTGAATATACAGAAAGATTCTCCGAGAAGATTATTTTTGAATACAAAAGACTTCGACAGCTTTTTTCTCGTTAAGGTTACATTCAGATTCATATGGATGAAAATAGTTACAACGAAATATAGTGACTTCTCTTTCTGGCATCAATTCTATAACTTTTTCGATTTTATAATTAAAAAACTTGTGTTTCCAATGGTGCTACTCAATTTTCAAAATATTCGCATCATTGATGAAGGCACCGAGACAGTCGTAATTTCTATCTAAATAGTAGAGATAAATTGTGTAAAAGAAAACTGATAAAGCCTATACATAACCTTTATAGATGCATGGTACATCGCAATCTACATCGTACAAGGAACCATCTTTCGTTGGCGCTGCGCAAAAGTGCAATATATTAAATGATATATGAGTACAAATATATAAACAAAGAAAGATAATTCTAACATTGACTTAAGTTTGTCATCTTAAAAGTCAGAAAGCAATAGGTTATATAGAAAAACAAATAAAATCAATATACGCAGTGCTTTATCATCTGAGAAAGGGAATGAGATTTGTCCTGGAAAAGAAAATGAAATCAGTATAATCAGTATAATTGAACAAGTTTTTTTTAGCAAAAACAAATAATAAGATGAAAATTATGACAAAGATTAAAAATGTGGTTTGTACTCCACCACATACTTTATCTGCCTGTCCAAAGCCAGAAACCTGTAATCCAGTGGATGTCAGTGTTTTATGTTTAAATGTTACTGGTTTTACATTTGTACTAATAGTTGTTGCTGTCTACCGTTGAAAGCCTTAGAACAACCTGAAGCTTCCTCGTGCTTGAGTTGTATACTAATTTTTTGGTACTGGAATGTATGATGGAAAGATACAGTCTGACTACAAAATTACTGCAATACGTTAGGCTACTCTCTCTACGCGCCAACACGTAATTCCCTATTTTTCATTTATTTATGTCGAGCGAACCTGATGAAGGTTTATCCACAAAAGCGCTTCGTACGCAGTGTAATTAAGGCGTTTTCAATGTTTGTCATAAATGAACGACATGCAACTTCTTCCGTGCCCCACGGAAATCTAGTGAACCAAAGGCATCATCTGAACAAGAAATTATGCAGTACACAATCTAGAAAAGATGTGGATTGTGTTTTTCTGTCATAAATTTCATAATCTTTTTTTTTAATGCAGGAGTTTGTAATTCACACGACTGTCTCATAGCATATCTTGTTTTTCTTTATATGTTACACAAATCTATTAGACAGATTGTTTGATATTTCTAATAAATTGTTGAATTTCTATATTAAACTCAATATCATTTCAACAAACCCTATAATTTCTAATGGTGATTTATGTAGGGTTCGTGTAACTCCAGCTTTAGTTTTCAGTGTAGTGTTGTGTGTTCTATGTTTGTTTTTCGTTTCATTTTGTTGGCCATGGTCTTGTCTGTCTTCCAACTTAATGATTTCTGTCTGCCCCTTTGGTATCTTCAAATTCCTTCATAGATTGTTAAAATTAATTGTGTCCAGATAATATTTCCACACTTATTGACTTTCTTACAATATTGTACATATATTATGCTGTGGGAACTGCAACCTTATTGATATAATATCCAAATTTTTCAATATGGATAAGGTACCCACTAAACTAGTTCAATCCCACCACATGTCTCCTGTGCCTGTCCCAAGTCAGAAATTGTGATCATAGGTTTGCCTTCTGTTTAATGTTTTGTTACATGTACATTTTTGAGAATATTCAGGTAAGAGCAGTATTATTTTATGCATACAATTTTTTTTATTTGGGGTGAATTAGAGCTTTTCACAAGGCGTGGTATATTAGATTTGTAAATTCCTCTGTTTTTCTCTTGGTTTGAGTAGAGTCTCTCTGACATTTACCCCATATCTTTTAATTTTCATAAGGCAAAGCTTAGAATATATTGTCATATACTTACTTCTAATATGCCTATGTTTGTATGATAATTAGTTACTTGTGTTTTCTTCTGTTGTTTGCATCAGCAGCAATAAATTTAAATGACAATATTGTTGATAAATATGAATTAAAGATAAAATCCTAGAATAAACAATATTGAGGACACAGCTGATTTTAAGGATCAAATGAGAAACAGAAAAACAACTAGAAAGACTTGAAATTTGTGCAAAAATACTCAAGAAAGTTAAAGATGTATATTTACTTCTATAAATCTTGTTATCATTTATGGGATAAAGAGGGTTTGATATGGCAAGTATCAGATCATTTCTCATATCAACCCTCAACCTCCATATTAGCCATCTGGCCTTCCACCCTCTTACTAATATGGACAGTTCTGGTGATATGGGGTATGATATGAATCTTTCCACTCTTATTACTTCTACTATTTCTTTACATACCTTTTACAGTGAAACTAAACTAAACCAAACCCTGAAAACTGGAAACCTGTCATAACTTAATCCCCATATTAGACTAGAGTTAAACTATTATGTTAATTTAACCTGCATAAACCAAATACTGTTAATTCAGAAATTATTGCAATGTTTTTATTATTGCAGAAATTGCGACAGGGTTAGAATCACAATAATTAAAACTCGCATTACTGATTTCTTGAGTAGTACTCTACTACTAGTTTTAAGAAGTCGCAATAATAAAACTCGCATTTTGGCCTAAAACTTAAAAATCGCAATAATAAATGCACGCAATAATTTCCAAATTTACAGTACCTGTCTAAACTGAAAAAATTAAGTACTAAAGGTGTCTGTTTTGACAGGTTTCACTGTAGTTGTGTTCTGGTTAAGTTAATGTCAGTAATTTTTTTTTACTTTTATCAGAAACAAGGCTTTGACTTAACAATTTATAAAATTGACATCAATTTGAACATCTAATAGACACAAATTGTTTTGCTGAAAACATATTTCAAAGTGAATCTCATTAATGTTTTTTGTACTAATTTCATATTCCTTGGAAAAAACTACTTTGAATTTGCTAAATACTGTTAAATGACATTTACAATTGATACATGTTTGCTTTTGTAAGACTAACAAAAATATGTTTTTTGTAGCACAAGATAAAAGCTGACAGCTCTCAAGTGTTCCAATTTCACTTGATACTCCACTCATGGTGCTCCAAGATCTCATCATCAGATCCACATTCCATTCTGGTATTGTATCGCCAGTGATATCCATACAGAAAGAAGGACTTAGTGTAGATCTACTTACAATATCCACTGAATGTTTTCACCAACAGACTTTACATTATTATTCCTTGGTTGACACTGACACCATTGTGAAACACACACCTGCATATATTTATTTGTGTCTTCGATGTTAAGAACAAAATGATTCATAACAGCTGCATTCAAATTTTACTGATTTGATTTTGTGCATGTTCCTTTAAAGTAGGCTCTCATTCTTTCACTGTATTTTTTAAATGTAAAAAGGCAGAATATATATTTCAATAACCATCTTTTCATCTTTTAGTATTTTTTCTGACATAAAAGAAAGGACATCTATTCATTAATATGAAATTCTCTTTAATTTATATCACAGAAATGTAATCTAAGTATGATAGCAGAGTTACATGCATTGATATGAACTTGTTTTTTTCTAACAGTACAAAATTACACAGGTATCAGATATATAGTTACTTGAGTTTAAATAATGAAACAGATATGCAGCTTAAGGTCAGATTGCAGTAAAGTGGGAAAAATTTGACTTAAAGCAAAAAAAAAGACATAATCACATTAACAGATTCACAGGAAATAGTGATCCTGGGATTTGTAAAAAAAATGTTTTATATGGTATACCTTTTCCTGAGACTTCACAGTTTTATTGTCTGTGATATCTCCCCAAACTTAAATTTAATTTCAATTTAGATCATGTTGATCACCATATTTATAAAAAGATTTCAGATGTTTTGTACTATCTTAACATTTCTTTAAATTTAGTGTTAACCATCACAAATCTTATCTCTTCATCATAAACATATGGTGACTGTTCTTTTACTGATTTTAAGCAGTTTATGTATGTGTCATAATAATGACAGAAAATCAATAAAAGTAAAATTTTGCATATTATGTTTTCATAATAAAAAGAAAACAAATACTGATTACCTTTATCATGTGATACAAGAAAGTCCAAAATACATTTAAACAGTGCATTTATTGTGGTCTTCATCTTTAACAGAACAGCCCACAGTTAAAATAGAGAAGTAACATAATAAAGGAATATAAGCAGTACTACTTCCCATTTACCAAAAGAACTATTCAAAAACATCCTCAGATTCTAACTCTAAAAGTAAACAACTGGTAAAATTACCTTAGGAAAACCTGTCATATAAGGAGAAACAGGTATAATATCATTTTGGTTTGATTTTGAACTAGCTATCAGAAACAGAAGGTACTTCTTAGGGGTTGGCTTATATACATCATGTTATATCTTGTATTTTCTGTGCAAATTGTACCAAATCTCCCCTTTTCAAGTCTATCATATGTTGTACCCTCTGCTTGCCAGAAAGAACAACCCTGACCATTGAACACATATTTTGTGTTAAGTTTTGTTTTATGTGTTTTATCACACCTCTGTCATAAGTAAGGGGACGGTTAAGTGCTCACAAACATGTTTAAGCCTGCTACATACTTTATGTGTTTGTCCCAAGGAAGGAACCTGTTCTCCTTTGGATGTCACATGTTTAACTGGTACTTGTTACATTGTATACTAAATTGTACAATTATTGTTACATTTAATTATCACATTTAATTTGGGTGTCTTTTACAGCTTGCCTTAGGGTGTGGGTATTTGTTCTTTATTGAATGCTAGAATGTAACCTGCAGATGTTTGTAATTTATACAGTTTGGATCGTGTTTAATAGACAATCATACCACTTTTATACCCTTTGTCTGACAACAAATATATATAAACATGCATGTAGTCAATAACAAAGCACAATCACTTTTATATTGCTGGAACATACAGAGAGGAAATTTGTATGAATTTGATGCTAAAACTGATAGACTAATGAGTTACACAATCCAATATGATTGTCAAAAGAGTATTTTGAGACAAAGTTATGTCTGATGAAATATAGTTTTTGATCTACATTCTTTTAATATGTTCTAGACCTGAGCAGCACATGTTCTACCTGCATTACAAGTGTAGTTTCTATGTCAGATTCCTTCATATTTTGCCAAAAGTAATCCTTGGCCCAAATCTGATATATTTAAAGGATGGATTTTATGGATTTATTGTCAGTATTTTTACTAATGCATATATGTAATGGTTAAGAACACCATTCGTTTGATTCCATATTAAATAAAATCATAGTAAATCAAACTTGATATTTTCCATTTGTAGCCTACTTGGTTTATACACATGATGACCTGACCAGAATGACATAAATTCCAGATGATAAATTACTTTTCATTGAACTAGTGTTTTAAAGTCAATTCAGTTGTGTCAGGTATACCAGTTTTAAGTTGTTATGTTGTTAAAGTAATAGTTGTAGTATTCTTACCATATTCTGGAAATAACTGCATACGATAATAAAAACCTTAAACTAGGGAAGTTAGACAAATTAACTACATGCTTCAATTGAGTGTGATGCATTATATTTTCAATGGTATACCTGTAGAATCTAAGGTAGACATTGTTCTTGCTAGATTTTGCTGTTTATTTCTGCTTTTTTAAATAAATACTTAATTTTACCATGTTTGGATCTAAGCCTTCCTATGACCCTTGCTTCTAATGATTTTGATGAGATATCAAAATTCATGATATTTAGAATAAGTATGAACTCTTGCATTTTTTAAAAACTTTCTGAGTGATCATTTAGATTTTCAATGTCCAAGTAAATGAAACCAATGCCGATAGATAAAAGAATCTTATTAACAACCAGTAGGTTCTCCACATCCTTATATGCACTTTATAAGTCTGGTACTTTATTTGCAAACAACTTTTGATGCTATCCCCGATCACAAGCCTCATCACAAATCAATGAGTTAGTGCAATAAAGACGGGATAGCTAAGCTCATCATATATAGTGATTAATGTGATTTAGCCAGAACAACATGTTCCATCAAGGACTTCTAGTTTCTCCAAGATGTCATTTGGGAGTTTTTAAACATTCAAACTGTCATTGTGAGGTATTTGGTGGCATATGTCCTTCTCTTGGCTTTGATTCATGTATAATTCATTCTATCATATTTGTAAATGTGGTTCCAACTGTTCAGATTTGCCAGTTTATGTCAATGTTTTGTTTTCAATCGGGAACATTTGCATTACTGATGTAACAACCGATGTTTCTACCTTAGTAGAGTTGAGATTAGTTGACAAATTGGCTATAATACAATTCTTAGATATAACAGCTGGCTCTTTATATAATGAAACTAGTAATCTCGAAAAGGCATCAATGTCCGAAGTACAACGTCTTACTTATATATTTCCTGGTCTGTACGGTTATTTAGGTCTAATTTCTTAAGTTTTGTTTGTTTGTTTGAATGGGGTTTAACGCCACTTTCAACAATATTTCAGTCATATCGCGGCGGTCAGTTTT
>JAULBM010216314.1:0-17200 GCA_032357055.1 Geukensia granosissima
GTGTGATACCTATTTTGCCGTATGTCTTATGGACTTTGATTTGTTCGGTAATTGTGTTATATACTTTATTTCCATATGATAACTATTAAACAATTTAACATATCTAAATGAAACCAAAGGTGATTAAACACCTTATGAAAAGGAAGATACTTATTGTTGTTGGCGTGATTTTGGGGTTAAAAGTTAAAAATCAAGGTCACATAGGCTTTAAATAGACACAAAATGAGGGAATTGCTGTTTCTGTATGAAAAGTTTTTAAACATCTCACCAGAACTTAACAAATCTTGGATGGATTAACATCAGAGGAGATAGAAATTGGGAGGTTCTAGATGGTAAATCTAGAAGGTAATCTAGAATGAAACTTTAATGGTGTGTAGCAAGGGAGACAACTATAGATTTTCATAACACTAGATCAAAGTCAACATTGTCTCAGTACTATGTATCGAATTCAAAAGTTAATCTTATACAGTTGGTTATTTAAGTTTGTTTTGTTTCGTTTTGTCATACCGGGCGTGTTCAGTACTCGTAAGCATGTTTAACCTCACCACATACTTTGTGTGTCTGTTACAAGCCAGGAACCTGTAATCGAATGGATGTGTTGTTTTTATGTTTAAATGTTACTTGTTTTCCACAGTTTATTTATTTGGCCGAAGATAGAACATGTCCAGTTGAGAACACCCCTGTGAGTGATCAAAAGCGCATAGTTCAAAAAGACAAGACAAATTTGAAACCAACTAAAAGATAAAACAAAAAAGAAAAAAGACTTGGAATCCACGCTTTACAAAATAGGAGTGGGATTAAGTGGTCCGGAAGGGTAAGCATCCCATGTCGTGGAATCTTTCAACTCTAATCGGGTTAGCGTCAATCCGAGAAGAGGTCAACTTATTGTTGAAATACAGGTAACAAATCGTATATTGTGTTTCACTAACAATGTAACAAATAAAATATATACAATGTCAAACGATGATCACTTGGAAAAATTGTTCAAACAGGCAGGAGTGGAACAAAAATCCTAGAAACTTACTGACCGATCGATGTTATACTTCATTGACATAGCAGTGATTTATCTCTGTCATTTATTGCTTTACATGAAAATCTATTCGATAGTTCGCTCATCTTTAAAATGTTGTTGATGTAAAGGTTTAAGGGGGTACCCAACACCTAAGGGAAATAACTTTGTAAGATAATCTAAACGTTTAAATCAAGTATCATTTTATATTAAAATTAATGCATCTCAGTGATCAAAAATTTTTATGATGAAATTACTATATATCTATTGAAATAATTCCACAGAAATGTGTGGTTCAAATTTCTTGAAATTTGAATTTTTTCCTTCTATCATCAAAGTAAATGTCTAAATAAAAATCAAGAAAATTAAACGAGTGGAATTCATTCTTGTGATGGTGTTGGCTACCCCCTTAAGTTGTAAAAGATGAAAATTTCCATTTGATTTTTGTTACATAGGATGCAAATGGCTGGTACCAATGTGTGTTATACCTACAAGACAGGATATTGAATTTAAAAGTAAATGGGCAAAAAATATATTCCACCAATGGAATGTCGGGTAAGTATGAACATATCAGCGAAGGAGAAAACTTAAACTTGGAAGGTATTTCAAAACAACTAAAGAAAAGGCAGAGTAAAACCTAAGGATATCAAAAAAGACAAACACTAATTAACCCAAGAATAAAACAAAAGTAAACAACTAACTCAGACCATCTTATAAAATATACATACAAACAAAACATAATAACTTGATATAGCCAAAAACAATGGACCATTTCAAATTGTTGAGCATGTATTTGCATGCAATTGCGTTATTCAGACTGAAATTCCCCCAAATTCTCTTAAACACATCATTTCTGCATGCTGTAACAAGAACATTGAAAGAAAGAAAACATCGAAAGGTCTAAATCAGTTACCTAAGGTTGAAGTCGTCCTCCTGAAATTTTATAGTCGCTATCACGAATTGGTTGAACCATATGGTATCAGTATATCAAAACTAGTTATGGACCTATTTCCAGTGAAACAAATATAAGTTGACCTCATCTCGGATTGACGTTTAACCGGATTTGAGATTTAGGATTCCACGACAAGTGTTGCGCGCAAGTTGGGGAATGCTTACCCTTCATGAGCCCCTGATTCCATTCCTGTTTTGTAAAGGAGTTCGTGGATTCCAAGCTTGTGTTCTTTTAAGCGTTATCTTTTAGTTTCTTCCAAATTTGTCTTGTTTCTTTGAACTATGCACTTTTGATCTCTCGCATGGGTATTCTACACTGGACTACATTAAAGATTATATAGACAATTTAAAGAAAACATTTAATATTAATCTGTTCTAAAAAATCATTTTTGAAGTTCTTTACTTTGAATGAGTTAAAGATTGTCAACTAAACAATATGCTGTAGGAAAAAGGGAGAGCATTTGATATGTCCTTACTTCGGGTGAATCCGAAAATATGGTTTTTACCATCGACATTTTTGTCTACAGTTAAACGTAGCTTTACATGAACTACATAGGGAAAATCATTGGTGGCTTAATGTTCTTTTTTAGAGTTCTGCAGAACATTTAACCGTTAGAATAAACTTAATTAGTCACAAAATTAATAGTTGGTTAAATGAGCCCATTTCTGTGCATTTTTCGCACTGTTTCTTATTTCTTCAACTTCCAAGCCTTTGTTCTTTTTGTTCCCGTTATATCTTTTAGCTTGTTTTCAATTGTACTATGCACTTTTGATCTCTCACATAAATATTCTACAATTGATGATGAATTCAAAGACATAAATCGATGAGCATCTTGAAATTCAGTAACAATGGTATCTTCAACTGAAAATCGGCAGTTGTTGATAAACTTTTTTGGAGAATGGTTTTTCGGTAGACACCTAAACCTTACTGCAAATTTGAAATGCTGCATATAATACAATTTATTGTGAAGTAAATAAAAAGTGCTAAAACGAATTAAATTAACCCTTAAGTTTAGGGATACAAATGATTGTGAATATTTTAAGGTTAATGTTTGTCCTAGTTAGTTAGTTACAAATAGTTTGCCTTATGTTCCAAGTTGAAAAAAGTTGGTTTCGAATAAACAAAAAAGAGGGCGAAAAAATAAAATAAATGCTTAGTGCATTAAATCTACGGACATTATTTTTATTATGTGTCCTTAAACGGCCAGTTTTAAAATGCTACAATAATTCTCGTGCACTATATCATGAATTTACTATACTTTAATTTAAGCTGCTTATCATATTCGATACCATTTAAAAAATCATTTGTTATTAAATTACATAAATTATGTTATGATATGATTTATTATGATAGTATTGTACAATCATTGCATTTCATAACTGAATGTCAACCTTAATTTTTGGCTTTGTTGTTATAGTTTTTTGAAATTGTGTATCAGGATTACGAAAATGAAAAAGACTTGAAAAAATAATAAAATTCAATTTTCTCAGTATTAAAATTAACATTTTATTTGCATTTCAGGTCGAGTAAAATCGACAGACTGTCCTTTAACAGTTGCAGGATCACCAACAGATGCGAAAAATCATTTTGATGGCTACTTAGATGAAGTAAGTAATTTTCCTGTGCAAATTTGATTATGACAGCACAAAAAATGACTACAAATCAGTTTGGGCCAATATCAGATCATAAAAATATATGTAGAGAAGTCCCCGAATCTATTCGCCAGCCCCGTTGCCAGACATGTCTTGCATGAAATTAACCATGTATTATTTTACAGACATTTCCAGGAAAATTGTTAATTTTAAACCCAGAAGCTTCAAACCTTGTATTGGACATGGTAATATCCCATCCGCTGCATTTAACTTTTTTGATATCTTTGGATGTAAGTTGAAATGTACCTAAAGCATATTAAAATTCAACATATTTATTCAAATTTGATAAACTTGTATTTTGAAACCACTGTGTCGGTGTTTCTGCTGGTGGTCCAGAGGGACCCGAGTATATTCATCGGCCTAAGTGCCATACTTGTTTGGCATGAGTTTTACCACGTATAATTTTACAGAAATTTCCAGGAATAAATCCTAAACCTCTAAAATCTTGGAGAATTCTTCAGAAGTGGTGTTAATCAAATGTGGATATAAGATAATTCGAAAGGTCAATACATTGAATCCGATTCTTTAAAATTTTGTACAAGTATACAAACGTTTGACTTTTCAGCCCTTTGTACCACGATTCCACAATCAAAACTTAAAGATCGTCTTAAGATTTGATTCATCCAAGATATAAATATTTGGTTTTAGGTAAAAAATGTCTTACTTTGTAAGAGAACACGCCGCTTGTGCATATAAATACAGTGCAAGTGATATTCTTTAGAATGCTGGACTTTCTGATTGACAAAATATTTGTAGAATTTTGTAGGCGAGTTTTTCAACAGCCCGTTGGCATTCCAATGGGCAAGAATTGTGCGCCATTACTAGTCGATTTGTTTTTGTACTCGTTTGAAGCAGAATTCATTCAGGGACTCCTGCGAAAAAACAAAAAGAAATTGGCCAGATTGTTCAATTTTACTTTTCGCTATATCGATGAATAATCCTACGTTCAGTGAACATCTCGGCCAAATATATCCCAGCGAACTAGAAATTAAGGAGACAACGGATTCAACAAAATCTGCTTCATACCTAGATCTATTCCTCGTAATTGACCAAGAGGGAAAATTTGTTTCTAAGACTTACGACAAACGGGGTGACTTCAACTTCCCAAATTGATGTTGCAATATTCCTGCTTACCCTACGGGTTTAATATTTCGGAGTTGATTCGATACTCTCGTGCCTGTTCCAATATCAGGATTTTATGGAGAGAGCATTGCTGTTGTCGCATATATTACTACAACAAAGATACATCCATTCAAGGTTGAAGTCGTTCCTCCTAAAATTTTATGGTCGCCTTCACGAATTGGTTGATCCATATGGTATCAGTGCATCTCAACTAGTTATAGAACTGTTACCGGTAATACAAAACTCAGTTGACCTCATCTTGGGTTGACGTTAACCCGGATTAGACTTTAAAGATTCCACGACGGATGTTGCGCGCAAGACAGTTGATGCTTACCCTTCTAGAGCACCTGATCCCACTCACGTATTTTAAAGGAGTTATTGAATTCCAATAAAATTGGTTCTTTTTGTTTTCGATTTATCTTTTAGTTTGTTTTAAATTTTTCGTGTCTCTTTGGATCTTTCACATAGGTATTCTACACTGGACCTTATTCTTTTTGTCGTAAATAGTAGATGTTTTTCCCGCTGTCTGCCTATTTTGGTTTGTTTAGTAATATTTATCCAATTTCATTTTAGTAAATATAATCATGTACTCGCCACGATATGGCTGAAATACTGCCGACGAGGCGTAAAACACCAATCAATCAATCAATTAAAAACCAAAATACAATGTTAAGCTTTCCTATAATTTTCGTCTAACGATTCTGATGAGGGTTTACTTATTGAAATGTATGTATATCGAAAATACATCATATTAATTTAACATTGGTAAACTTGTATTTTGTTCATTTGTTAGTTTGATATACGAATCAACTTTTAGGAGAAAAAAATTAACCTTTACTTATATCAATAACGAGAAAGGACAAATGGGGGTATATGAAACAGAGACCTCTCCACAACCCATCGATCAGCCACCGAATGGTTGTAATTCTTCTGCACAACCTCCAGCAAGAGGGAATCTCACTGTTTGTGACAAGCCTTAAATCGTTTGATAAAACAAAGTTTTTATGTTCTTTTGGATGTTTTCTGAACAAACCTAAATCTTTCTTTTATCTTTTCAGCTGCAAGTTGTAAAGCAGTGCAAATACGAGCCTGACGTACAGTGATTATTTGTAATTGTTTTGTATTTGTGGGACAATATACAAATCATTTCATATTATGTGATATATTATGTCAATAACACGTGGATTTAATTTCACAAATCGTGTTATTCTACCGCATTATATGATGTGAAATAGCACTTCTGATTATGCAGTCTTCGTACTTTCTATATCTTTGTAAAACACCGGAAATTCCGAATCGTCTTCGGAGTTCCGCGAAATTATATAGTATCTAGAGTTCAATATACTGCTTATTTTCCAATATATCAATGTTCGACGGGTACCACACTAGCAGCGAATGATATGTATGTTAAATATGTTAAATGTAAGTGAAATCCATTAAAATATTGTACATAAATTAATTTCTCTTATTTAACTAAATTTTTTACATTCGTGTTTTTTTATTCGAAGGAAATTGTATTGTTCCAAAATTGATTGTTATGTCCTATTCCTTAGCTTGGCAAAGTGAAACAAACAGAATTACATTTCAATGTGCATATATTGCCGACGCTTTATAACTCTGCCCGCAATTAATACAACTACATTTCACATTTCTTGATGGACAACGTTGACGAATACAAATGAAGTAATTAACATATAAAACTATTTTTAAAATAAGAAGTAAACATGTCACACCACCATTAAAATATAAAGTACATCATATATTGCTAATTAGGTACCGCATTACATTCATAAACTATACCTTGAAATAGAGGATGGTATAACGGAGATATGCCCCAATTATCTTGTTTATCGTCCTTTATACATTGTATGAAAAGATTACATGCATAGTCCATCAGGACGAGATAAACTTTAAAAACATAGCGGAAACAAAAAATAACACAAGATTGGTCTGCATGAACGCCTTTCAACAATAAGAAATGCCAGAGGGGAAATACCTTCTCTCTGTCCTCCCGTTGCACCTGCTGTGGAATTTAATCAGACTTCACTTCAATCAGACACCAATCACATTCATTTCAAAGTTACAGGTACAAGTCCTCAACTGGCTGCAAAACACAGATACTATTCAGACTTAAAGCTACCTCGCTGAAATTATCTCCCTTTTAAATATTCACGAGATGAACTTCTAAAAATCGCGCATACTCTTGCATGTAAACAAAGGCGGAAAACTGTGGAGTTTATGGCATAAAGATCTTGGAAACCAAAACCTTACAGCAAGTCTTTAACAATAAACAACACTCGACTGATTTGCTGACTAACTGTACTTTTATTGTATTTTAAAATATGTGATATTTGAGATGAAATCGGATGACCATACAAGCTACGAAAATCCAAGGTTATGAATAAAAAACATCCTGGCAAGCCCAGAAGCCGGGAACAGAAAAAATTCTGTGGATCCTGATTCAAAATTCATGAAAGTTTTTAGGAAAATGTATGTAAGCTAATTTTATAATCCTGGTTTTTTCAAGACCCCAAACTAAGTACACCAAGAGCTGGTCAAGAGAGGTAATTGAAATATTCTGAAGGATGATTTCAAAATACGTGTTCAAAGTCTTTTGGAATTTTGTGTTGAGGTGTCGTATAGTCCTCGACTTTTACTTCATATCTTTCCTTGTCAAATAAAACAAGGGGACAACTATTAAAATCCATTGTCTTCCGACTTAACGATTTCTGTCTGCCCCTTTGGTATCTTCAAATTTCTTTTGTCACGAGGCAGCGAATATTTTCTTGCATTCTTACAACACAGAAAATCACACCAAACCTAAGGGATCAATATTTACGTTCAACCTGCTTTGTGCTGAAATATTTATTTTCACCTCATGAAAGGACATTTATATTATTGAGAAACATTCCACCGACCCCCCAAGAAAATAAAATGGCAATCCCTTAACATAAATTTAAAGACACAAAAACAATCGCTCAAATTTCATCGTGCAATCAAATTTTAATCACTTACAGATCATAAGTTAGACAAACATATTTGGAACTCGCCAATTATTTTGAATATATCGTTGATTATATCTAACTTTTTAAAATTTTATTTAAATGGTTGTCATGTTTAGATTCGATATCATAGATATTTTTGCTATCTTGATGAAGTGATGAGGAAATTTTTTCTGAAACCAAATGTCAAAAGTTTGTGAGTTGGAAACCTCTTCCAACCAAATGCATTATTGGTCACGCTCTCTCAGTTTAGCTCCGAGATTGACCCCAAACTAACAAACAATTATTGAAGCATATTGACTGTGACGTTATCAAATTACAGGTAAAACTCGACTGTTCGGTTTTGTTATACAGGAAAATGATGTCAATTTGTAATTTTCCAGAGGCAATGCAGGAAAGAACAGAGCCCAGATTTCGCACATGTGTTTATTGACATATTAAAAAACAATCGAATTTTTTTCATAAAAATCTGTCATCCTGATTTTTTGAGATCCCAAACTAAAGAAACCCACCGTAAGAACTTTGTAAAGGAATTTGTGAAGAGGATATTGATACGTGCGTTAATTTGCAATTGTCTACATATCTTTTAAAAACGATCATGCTAAATGCTACATAAAATTCTTTATTTTAAAGATTTTAATTAACTCTTTGCAAACTTGCAACTTATGTTGACTATTTCGGTTGACCTTTTTCGCCTTGTATAATAGTGAGTTCCAAATCTATTGTTTGATTTTAAGAAACTGTCGGCCTGCTAGAGGAGTCAATGATTGAAGATGACGACTATAAAGTTTAAGGATGGTGGATTTTAACATTGTTTGATTTATACAAGTTTTAGCCGATGGAATTTGAGCATACCAAGGGGCAGATAGTAGACATAACAACAACTAACCTCTGTTCAGGTAACCCTTATTCTAATTACAGACACGACAAAAGCGGATCAACTGCATTATAAGTATACGTAGAAAGGATGCAGGAATATTGCTATATAACTATGGGAAGTTAACACCAGGAAAGTTTATATTGTCCCGTTTGTCGTCATACAAGATTATCAATGATGGTATAAATATGGTAATTGTAGATTTCAAGGAATAAACTCTCATCAGAATCATTGGATCCAAAACATTGGAAGTCTAATCAAAACAAAACTAAAAAAGTAGTCATATCAAAGCAAACCGATAAAAGGTCGAATCCAAAAGTAAAGAGTACTAATATGTGCAATACTTTTCGAAGCTTTTCCGTATTTTCAAGGATTTACAAATTTAAACAAACAGAGCAAATTTCTTTCAAACATAATTTGATAAATATCATGTCAGAAAAATCTGACAACTGTACTGGTGAATAGCATCGGCTCCTCTGGACAGCCAACAGAGGCATCAACCCAGTGGTTTCGAATTACAAAAATTACCAATATTGAATAAACATTGTGAATTTTGTTATTCTATATGTACATTTCAAGGAGTAAACTCTTATCAGTAGCATAAGTACCAAAACATAGGAAGTCCGTGAAAAGTTTTCTCTCTTTCTTGGTCTATTTCCAAGAATAAATTTTAGTAGGAAACATATATATTTTACTTGCATTTTGAAAATCTCTGTGTCGATATCACTACTCGGAGCCCAAAGGTCCCCGGGGGTATTAATCAGCCAAGTTGTTAGACTTGTCTTATATAAACTTATCATAAATTGTATTACATGATTGTGTGATATAACTATTTAAATTCCGTGGGATTACAGATAGGCTTCGAAATTTATCGTACGCAGTAGAAATCATTTTTGCTGGATATGGCTTATTTTGTTGCTTTGTTTGTATTTGACTACTTCTATACTCTATGTAAGAGTTTGTTGGGCGTGTAAAAAAGATGTGAAAGATAAACTGTCTACCGTATTGTTTTAAAATAGTGTTTATATTGTAAATTTTAAAAATTGCAAATAACTTGCAGTAATGTTTTTTATCAATCATGATGTATTTTAAGCAGCGCCGAGTTATCATTCCTCTACGGGGATTTACATTATAAAATTAGCCATTAGTTAACTAGAAGTCGCTATTGCACGCACAAGCACGAGACCGGGAGTACACATTGTCAACACTGCGTAATAATTAAGTAATTTAACTTAAATGAATTAAATTAAATAAATTAAATAACCTGCAAAAATGCACAATGGTGCGCCTGAACGATATTTTAAATGTATTTCTTCTGAAATGTATCGCAATCGGGGGTCCGAAAAAAAAATTATGCGCAATTTTTCAAGTTACTTTATCTAGGTCAAACTTCATCGCCCCGGCCAAAAACAATGATGGCAAAACCTCAATGTTAAATCCCCGTAGAGAAGTTCAGTGACGGATAATAGTATGTAAAACTCTTTTGCAAAGTGTTAGTTCTTGTCGCTAACCGTAGGGTAATTCTTTCTTTTTGATTTATAATACATACAAAGGCGGAAACACACATATAATTTAATAAAGCCTGAAATTCGCACTCTAGAAAAGCTTGACACAAAGTATAGTATGTTTGGATCTTGTTTGTTTGTTTTGTTTCTAATTTTGCTGATAAGAGGTAATTCCTTCAAATAAGAGTCCACCATATCTCCGCAACATCGGTAAACTTGTATTTATTGTTATCTTTGGTCTTATTCATTTGCGCTTGCTTATTTTTGGTTGAGATTACTACTGATGCCAGGTTTGTTCCATGGCCTTAATACAGCGAAAAGAAAAAAAAAATACACGACATGGCTTATCTCCTCCTGTTAATGGCGGTAGTTTTTGATGAATTCTACTGAATACAATTACAAAATCAAGTCGGCCAGTTAGAGACGTTCCATTAAAAGCTTGTCAACCAAATTCTATAAAGAATGAGAAATCATAAAAATCAACATTTTTAATGTGTGTCTATTAGAACAAACCGTGTTTTTCTATGAAATATAGCTAACTTATTACCAAAGGCAAAAAATTATATCGTGGTCACAAAACACGGATGAACAAAAAAAAGAAGAAATTTTGCATCTGTAAGTAATTTCAATTACATGTAATAATCTTAATCTCTCAATAATTATGGAATTTATTTAAAAATTTACGGAAGATTTAGGCAATGATCATTTGTAGATTTTTGTAAAAATCTCATTTTTTTCAAATCATGGTTTACGAGATTCGAAAAATTACTTCTTTACCCCAAAAATCACAAATCAATATTTTCCACATATAAAGAGTGATAAACATTACACCAAATTTCATCAAGATTCGAAAACATACGATTGATTTGAAAAACATGTGTCAAAATCTACAGATCGTGTTGTGATTTCGCTTCTTCAATTTAACCTCTTACTTCAACGAATATCAAGTTATTGATGTGATTTGATTTTTTTCTTTTGACATTTGAAATGATAAAAATCTCTAACTTTTCAAAAATTTTCAATCTAGCTTCCGAGTTTCATTAAAACTTACAATTTAATGTATCCATAGTTTCCTTTTTTCATTAGTATCTTATTCTTAAATTTGTCAAAAGATCTTCTAAGTCTCTTCCTTCTGATGCAAAGGTAACCATGAGCTTAGTTTGGACTCCTGTTTATTTAGATTGTTTTGGTTCTGATATTTGTGCTTATTAAATGTCATTGTATTTTAATCGTATTTCCAGCCTTTCGAGTTCGAGCACTGCTGACGAGTTGTAAATCAACAAAATGGCCATACAGTGCATCATATTGATATTGGTATTTTGTAATATATTTATTAAGTAGAAGGTCTTGTTAAGAAGGCGTTCTTGTAAATGGCGAAATAATTGTGGTATAAAGAGTGAAATAATCAAAGGAATATCGGTTCAGATTTTTAAACAATCGGATTTCAGTTTTTAAAGCAAATCCAGTGTAGAATACCCATTTGACAGATCAAAAGTGCATAGTCCAAAGAAACAGGACAAATTTGAAACAATCTAAAAGATAAAACGATAACGAAAGTAAAAGCTTTGAATCCACGAACTCCTTTACAAAGAGGAGTTTGATCAGGTGCTTTATAAGGGTAAACATCCTCTATCTTGCGCGCAACACCCGTCGTCCTCTTAGGTTAAGGTCAATCCAAGAAGAGGACAACATATTTTGTATTACCGGTTACAGGTCAAGTTGAGATACACTGATACCATATGGATCACCTAATTCGTGATGGCGACCATAATATTTTAGAATGGACGACTTCAACCTTGATTGGATGTATCCTGGTTGTAATTCATGCGACAGCAGCAATGCTCTCTTCAGAAAATTCTGATACTACAAATGTTTAAATTCCTCAAAATCCTCATTTGAGATCTTAGATGGGTATTCGGCCGTTGACCTGATTAGCACTGCTTGTGGAATAAATTTTATAACTATTTTAGAAAAAGCCTTGAAGGGATATCTAAAAGAAGACGCTTTATATCTTTTTTATGATGACACTTTTAGAAAAGATAAGAAGCAAGACCCGAGTCCTCTCCTCAATACTAAACGAAGACGGAATCGACATTTCGTTAACAAACAGAATGTAATATTTGTATATTTTGGGTAACCAGATGATATGTTGTTGCCAAAGTCTTAATTAAACAATCAACATAGTGTTTTTACAAAGAAATAGAATGTTGTTAGAAACTTTATAGACTGAAATGAAAATAAAAGGAAAGATTCAGCAAGATTTCTATTCGGCCCCAGAGATTCATGCTAAAATCAAAATATTAAAAAAAGAAAAAGGTGATCGTAGGAAACTACTACTCTCTCTAAAAAAGACTGTGAGCTTTAAGTTTATTTAACTATTGTGCCCAACGACTTAAAATCTTGTGATTTTCATTATTTGCTTTGATAGAGGAAAAATTTTGGGTTTTGTTACAGTTTAGGGTTCTGAAAACATAGAGCGCATTCGAGATCAATCACAATTTTTACATATTTCTTAACAACATAAAAATACACAAAATAGTCAAAACTGAAGGTTGTCTCTGGTGCGCTCCATGTTTCCTGGACCAAAAACTGTTTGAAGAGTTGACTTTGTTTGTTGGATTTCTTTTGACTTATTTAAAATTTCTAAAGCACTGAAAATGCAGAAAGGGTTCAAAACGTATCGCACAAAAAAGCAGTAAAAAGTGCCAAAACAATAACAGCAACGGCGTTGCTATTTTACCAAATATGCGAGTAAGGGCTTATTTATACTTCATTGCGCGACTGAGATTTTACCTCAGATTAAAAGTTTTAACTAAGTATAAACACACTCGGTTTGGAAGTCTAAATGAGCCCTTAGTCAAACTCTTTACATAAATTTTAACTAGTTATAATGCTTGATAAACTCTCCACTATTTAAGCAATATACTTTATCGTCAAACGTTATATTAAATTTAAATAATCTTCTCAGCCTCAAAGAATACTTGTGTTTTTAACAATATATGAGCAATAACAGATATGAACCTTGTTGCAGAATCACGAATCAACATCGAAACGCGAGATAGTTCTTTGAACACGACACATACTACACGTAAAAACTAAAAACGAAAAAATATTTATAAATGCTCACCCTCCAAAAAAATGATGAAGACATTTAATCTGGAAAGGTAAGCCGTTTTACCTTTTTGAAGACACTCGCCGCAATGACAATATTCCTATCTTGTCATAGTCTTCAAGGGTGTTGGGAGAGGCTTAATGATATGGTCAGGAATGCTACAGCTGGGTTGTTCAGATGTTGATCTGTTACTATACCAGAATGGATCCGTTTTCGTCTGAAAAACGGATTTCCATACGGACTTATAAGACTGTGGTGTCGACTGTCAAGTATCTGGATTGATGACCTTAACGGGGAAGCATCGTATCCTTGTTTGAGCAGTCTCCGTGTCAACGGCTGAGCTTTGTCGAGAAGATCGCTGTCATTGACACATGTTTCGAACAAAGTTTGAAATGTATACGCCATAAACTAGTGAAGCTTGAATATTTACAGGAAATTTAATATTAAAATGAAGCCATCGCATTTGTAAAGGAGTTTCATATGTATCCTTCCTTCCTTTGTCTAATTGCGATAAAAATCAATGTAAGATGCTGACTTAGAAGCGTATGCCATGTCTTAAGTTCATTTTGGGCAGTTGAGATGATAATAGATATCTATGTAACGAAAGCTCAATTTGCTTTTTAAATATATGTTTCTTGTTTCCTTATTCTTTTTTTTCACATTCCACTGAATCAGAATCTTCTTTAACACTTTTACCTGTATTCTCCTTCTTCCGTTTTTTTCTCCTTTATCTTCTTCCTCTTGTTCAAATTCTGCGATTCAGCTTGAACATCTATGAGCCCTATGTCTGCATGTATCATTATCCACGGTTACATTGCTTGATATGCTCAGGATCTGGATTTCAGTGGAGATTACCCTTCTCGACTCCTCAAAGTGTTGATCTTTTAATGGCTACATTCAGTCATCCAAGTGTGATGTAATAACTTTAAGTCAGTGTGGTGATTCCTGGTTTCTAATTCTCCAGATACCAAACGAATATCTTTACTGTAGAAGCTTATCATATAAAGTACTACCAAAGACTTCAAAACATCCAAGTTCCAGTTGTCTCACCCTTAATCCTGTTCGCACCTGAGTGGTTTTTCCCAAATACCGGATGTTTGATGTTTTCGCCCTTATTCTTATTGTTATAAAATGTATTTGTAATTTGTAAAATGTTCACTATTATGAAATTGCATTGGCCTTTCCATAACCCTTAGTCATGTTGTTTTTTGTGGGTGGGGTGTAATGATCAAAAGAAATCGTAAACTTTCAAGCATATTGAGAGAATTTCACTGAGCAAATAATTCGGAAGTTATATATAATGCAGCTGAGATTTTACACATTTGCTTCAATAAACATTTGAAAATCCTGACATTTGACCTAAGTGTGAATATATAGGTAAGGGTCAACCAATGATCGACAATTCTTTTGAGTTGCTTATATGAAATTAATTTACATTTTCTTTATAATTTACGAATTTGTCCCCTGTGTCAAATATAAGGTGTCAAACCATTAATTCACCCTAGAAGATAGAACACACGCAAAAATAGTGCTAAAAATACACAATATAGTTCCATTCAGTTCGCCGAATTTCCAAGAACAGTTGATGGATTTTAATGAGGAAAATTATATTTGAAAGAGTAGTATATTGGGATGAATTTGAGCCCAGGTTTTTGCAGTTTTCAGAGTGATTTTAAATATGGCGGCATGTTCCAAGAAAGCGTCACTAACCAAGCTTCCAGGAAGTAAAATTGCGTTTTTTAATGTTCGCCATGGGAGACAGCGTTTCAATAGAAGATTTTAAACCTATTATGATTTTTTTGTGTGATGATAGTCAAGACATGTACGAATCGGTGAATATATGGCCTTTGCCAAGTTTAAGTTAAGGCAAAGGGGTAGACGAATTTCAACATTCTCGAATTTAGTTGAAAATGTTAAAGAAATGAATTTGTGTTTTTTCTCCTTAAATATTATATGAGACTTCGGACATTAATTAGATTTTATAATTTCATTATTCTTACTTATTTCTCTGTAAATAATGTAAAATGTAAATTGACTGTATTAGAAAAAAAGATATGTACTATTATATCTTAAAGAACTTATTTTACTTAAAATAATTCATTCAATATTGTTTTCCCCTCTAAAGAATAAAAGTTATTTACCATTCATAAAGGAAATATAGAAAAAGGATATGTGGTATGATTGTCTAGATTGTCTATCATAAACGTGTAAATATTATTTTTTTAAATTAAAATTAAATTTTGTAAAATTAATACTTACCTTTCTAAATATTAATTTAGATTTATTCTATTCACTCGCAATCCTAATAAGAAAAGTACTAATAAGAGAAACACTACCCCTACAACAACCTCATAGTATACCCAGAATTGCGCATGTGCTAAACCATCATCATTTTGTGAAAATTGCTAGGTGGGTGGGCGGAACCTCTGATTTAGAAAGGAAAGTATTTATTTTACAAAATATAATTTTAATTCTAAAATTAAGTATTATGAGACTGCCATATAGCGAACTGGACAAAGACTGGAATTTACTGCTGAAGGCGGAAGGACTGGAAATGAAACGACACCTTAACTGCTATCGGGATGTGTTGGCTAGAAAAGCTGGATCAGTTAAAAAGGTAACCGAACCTTTATCTCTGACCACACGAAGACAAGAACCGGATACTGACAAAGCATGCAATTAACTTCTTCTACGACCTGTAGCCAAAGCAAGGAGGAAACAACATTAAAGTTATATATGTTTAAACGATACTGAATTTAAAGATTCAAAAGGAGGAAATTGTAACACTTTCAACACCAGGCTTATGATGTTACTTTACGCGTCTGACGAGGAGGCTTCAATCTAAAATGTTTATTCAGTGAAAAAAAATAGTTTGAATATATATCAATACCTCCAAACACGGCAATAATTCTGGTAATGACCTTAATGTTAATGGCAGAAGCTTCAAATATTTTTTTCAAAAAGAAAAAAGAGGAAATTCGTCTAACTATTAGACAGTGACTGGGATATGATGATTTCCCTTGAACGACACCAAAAACAGAAGATGGACCAATTAAAGTCATAACTAGCTCCAGTTGAGTTCCTAACAGCTCTTGGGATGCGCCCCTTCAGAAAATCCTACCTTTCTGGCAGATGACCTGACAATAGCCAGGCATGCAGATGTAGATTCTCAAGAGCCTGATACAGTTTTCTTACTTTGGCCTGATAAAGAAGATCTGACCGAAGTGGAAGCTGAAGAGGTGCAGCACAACAAAGATGTAGGATATAAGATTTGAAAACCATGATTGCCGAACCCAAGCTGCAGCAATAAAATGGCCTTTCAGCAATCCTGCATGATCTTGCGAAAGATCTTCAGCAGAAAACAAAACGGGAGAACATACAAGAAAACATCCCTTTCGAAGACATTGTCATAGCATACTGCCAGGGCATTCTCATCCGGAATTGGAGAAACATATGTCTTCAATTCGTGATTCAGAATGGTGACAAAATAGTTTGTCAAAGTACGATCGCAACCCAGGTTGATTGCCTGAAGCACTGCAGGGTGAAGTTTCCACTCCGTATTCACTGGAACTAGAGAGCGGGAGAAGGAAAATGCAGTAAGATTTTGTTTGCCAGGAACTTTTCTGACTGACAGAGCAACATGAAGGTTGTTGCAGAGAAGACGAACTTCCTTGGCCAGATTAAACAGTGACCAAGAATGGGTTATCTCTGATTCTGAAGATAGGCTACCACTGTTGTGTTATCTGTAGCTACCAACAGAGATTTATCCTGAATTTGAAACTAAAACTCTCTCACAGCCAATAAAACTGCCCTCATCTCTAGAAGATTGGCATGTTGTCTTTGTAATATTTTATTTAAGTATTGTATAGTGATAGTCATTGTATTGTAAATCCTCTGATGAAGAAGGTAGTTAGTATATCATTCATGTGTACTTTAAAATTTCACATTCGGTTATGTATTAGGGTTAGA
>JAULBM010216425.1:0-17199 GCA_032357055.1 Geukensia granosissima
ATAGTAGATTCTGCGGCGTCAAGGATAACATTCGAAATTTTCGAATTTAATTCATCAACATCATTTGTCACAAATAATGAATTCCAATCCGTATTGGCTAGTATACGTCTGTATTCATCATAATTACCATGATTAAAAAGCCATATTTTACGCTTGGTAGAGTTTTGAATCCAAACAACAAAATACAGATGCAATCAAATATACTTTTATCAACAAAAAAAGAATGAATTAAGCATTCTGTATGATCTACCTTTCGCTGAAAGATTTAAAGATAACAAAAATAACAAAGGCCTGGACCCCCCGGACTCACTAAAAACGGTCAGGTGCTCCGGAAAGGTAAACATCCCCTGTCCATCCAGCGTGTTATCCTTTAACTCTAATCCGGGTTGGCGTCAATCGGAGAAGAGTCCAACATATTGTTGAATTGATTGGACTTACCAAGTGGCATACAATGCGTAACATGAGGTCATTAACATAAAAATATATACAGAACATGACAGAATAAACAAGTCGTAGTCATTTATGAAATATAAGATACCCATGTAAAAACTAAGAGACAGAATAATGATGCAATTAATGTAAAAAACATTAAAGATAAATAGCAAGCTTTTTATTACAGATAGAAGCTTTGTATATAATTCAACGTGACATTCACAAATGACAAAATTCTTTCCATTTTTTTCTATCTGGATTATTAATAAAGTAAGTTGGAATATTTTTAAGTAGTTGTACAATGTTTACAGTTTGACAAAAGAATAGGTAGTGGAATTCATCTCCAATTCCAAGCTAAATAGAATACAAAACGTTCTTCTCTAGAGATATTATACCATCTGCCGAATTGAGCCTGCACTTTAAGGTAAGGATTTGTCCGTAATATTGTCCAGGCGCGATGAGGCTCAATCTTACAGTGAATACGTTTGAAAAAGTCAAAGTCAGAACTGTCCGATAACCTTTGCTGTAAGTGTTCTTCTTCATGTTGATGAACCCGATTTTTAACGATTTGCTTCCATTTGATTTGCGACAGAAATGCACTATTAGCCACCAAATTGTCTATGTAATCAAATAGATCATATTTCCTCAAAATGTTCACAACATCAGGTATAAATCCATATGAGTTCAAAGTACATTTATTAAGAAACAACATTAGTCTTGTCATGAAAACTTTCTTCGGAAGTAACTTTTCTGGCATATTACATAGTCTACCAAGAAACAATAACTTCTTAATGTCAATTAAACACTCGATAGAAGTCCAGCCGATCAGCGATGTGCACTTGTCAGTTCGTGTTAATTTCGGGAGACCTTGAATATACTTGCAAATGTATCTATGTGTCCGTTCTAAACTCAGAATTTCATTTTTTGTCAGATTGTTCCAAAGTTCGCAACCATACAGAGCTTTACTGTAGCACAACTGAAGAATAATCTTACTGCAATCAATAGGGTTTAATAACGATGGATGAACCCCTAACTTTATAGTGGACATACACACGCTTCTGATTGTTCTACAAGCTGATAAAGTCCGTTCTTTCGAATTAAATCCTGTATCAAGAATAATTCCAACATGTTTGGCCGATTTGCATTCCGTGGGATTGTCACATCATTTAATACTAAATCATTATTCGCAGTAGTTTGTCGTTTTGAAAAATTCAGTACTTTACTTTTATTTGACGAGAACTCAAACATCCATTCAACACTGTAGTCATAGCATATGTTGATCATACTCTGCATTCCAAGATCAGTAGAAGAAATAAGTGCAATGTCATCCGCTTGAATTGGGCTCCCCACATCTAAATCAATTATAATTGCACCTTTTCCGGACTGTTCTAACTTTTCGATTAAGCCATTGATATACACTAAGTAAAGCTTTGCAGATAGGGCACTACCTTGTCTGACGCCTCTTTTTAGGTTGAAATATCGCGGCGTGCGGTTATTACACTTAACACAGCTTTTAAGTCCATCGTACATGTTGTCAATTAATTTCCAAAGTTTTCCGCAAATACCTAATTCGCTCAGCTTGATTTTAAGTCCATTGTGGCTGACGGTATCGAAGGCTTTTTTGCTATCCAGAAGAGTGACTTTGATATCACTGTTTCTCTCTTTATAATGGTGCACTGTTTCTAACATATTAAAAGAGGCATATATGCTACTGAGATGCTTCTGGTAAGCCATCTGCTGTAAATTTGGAAAATTTGGCAACCTGTCGTTCAGTCTATTGTCAATTAGTTTTTCAAACACCTTGGATATGCAGGATATTAACGATATACCTCTGTACGAATCAATATCTGTTTTTGATTTGTTACCTCCCTTATATAACGGTATCAGGACACTAATTTTCCAGTCAATAGGGGTTTCACATTGTTCAAGAATTGAATTGAATAGATCGCACAAATGTTTATGCAACAATTTACCACCAAATTTTAAATGTTCGTATGTTATACCATCTAAACCCGAAGCTTTTTGATTTGGTAGGTTTGAAATCAGTTTCGAAAGCTCAGCTATTGTTACGGGAGTAGTGTTGTCCTTGCCACAGGTGTTACGAATATTCTGCACTTTATCATTAAGGGCATCCTCTTTAACGCTGATTTGTGCTATTTTTTCAAAATGATTTGCGAATTCGTTTGAGACTTCTGTAGGATCGGTGATATGTTTTCCATTGTTTTTTAATGATATAACAGAAGTGTTTTGGTTCGTCTGCTATTAATAATGGACCAGGCCCGTTTTTGATTTATTTCAATGAATCCCTCGATTTCCTCCGATACTGAAAGAATATGGTTTTCATACGCTTTTCTAAGTTCACGTCTGAAGCAGTCCTTTGCACTTTTGTAATTAACATATGATGAGAAGTTCACACCACGAGGGCGTTGTTCATTAATCCATATTGTCCGATAAAACATCATTTCTCTATGTGTTTCGGTCACCACAGCGTTCCAGTAAGGTTTCAAGTGTTTTTTAAAAGTAATATGAGGTAGAGTATCTCTTGCAGCGTCATGAATGCCTTTAATAATCTCGCTATAAAATGATTCGATGTTACTAGCGTTCGTTTGAATACCCCACAAGTTTTGGGAAACTGCAAATGTATAATCGGAAATACAATTATTATCAACAGCTTTATCCCATGCTACTCTTGTTTGCATGTTAGACATGTCGCATAAGAAAGTTGTTTGTAATTTTATCGCCAGTGAACATATCACAGGATTGTGATCCGACACATTAAGTCCATGGTCGTCCAGCACTATGACTTTATCAACCTCAAATGGCATTTCAGAAGGTACAATTATATGGTCAATTGTCGAACAAGGGCCGTTTTCGAATCCTTGAAATGTGTGCACTGGGCCCGTGCAAAAGACTTGTACAGTCAGTGAGATCGTACGAAGTTCACATAAGGTTCGTGCAAAGTACAGTGTTCTTTCGTTGTCTGTAAAGGCGAGTCTAGGGCCATGAACTTGAACATTGAAGTCACCAGCAAAAATTGCAATACCCCTTTGGCTATATATCGAATATATTTCATGTAAAGTGTCTACATGGTCTATAAAAACGTCCAGCGGCATCGACGACGCAGGTAAGTATATTGGAAATATAAAGATCGTTTCACAATTGGGTAATTTGATATCAATTCCAATAATACGATCGGTATCGATGTCAACTTCTTGTACAACACACGGCTCAAGCTGACGTGAAACTAGCAACGCAACACCTTTTCTATAATTTTTGCATTGTTGAGATGTTGGTAAGAGTTCGTCAATACTTTTTGAATATGGTTTGTATTGGCTATCTATCTGCTCCAAGAAGTGAATATTACATTTACGAAGCCAATGTTCCGATAATGCACAAATATCAATGTTCTGTTTCTTCAAACAATTACTTAAGTATGGCACTGCGGACATTATCCCTTTACAGTTCCAACACATGATATTTAAGTTTTGAGTCATGGTGTATGTAGTCTATTTGTGCGCTGTATTATCATATTCACGTTCTGTGTAGAACTTGCTACTGGGAATCCATCTCCTAACCCTTATTCCGACGGGCCAAAATGATCTATCTGAAATATACTGACTATCAGTTGCGACTACATTTAGTTGAGCTGAGTGTGTGGCTGCATTTGGTTTTGCAAAATATCTTAGGAATGTAAATCTGATGCCATTGTCTTCAAGGAAGCTACGCATGCCACTTTCTGATGATGACGTGCTAATTCCGCTAATAAAGAAGCGATCGATATGATTCCTTTTATTAGCATAACCTTCAAATAATGCCGTGTGCTTCATTGGTATTTTATTAATATTTGACCTCATGATTACAGGAATAGCCTGTTTATTTCTTTCGTCTGTATTCGGAAGAGTTTTGATATTTGCGTCGCTATTATGAAAGGTTCTAGTAATGTTATGCCTAGATTTGATACTATATCCTTGATTAACTATATCGTTAGTTGTGGTCACATTCTTGTAAGATGTCCTGTAAGATGAGTCTTCAGTGTTATTATAAAATTCTTTGTTTTGACTCGGCATGTGTCTTTCAAAACTTTCATTCGATACAGTTGAGAACGTGTCTTTGGTTATATGCACGGGAATCCTTTTGGGTGTCGGCGAAGCAATATTTTTATTCGAACAACTGGAATCCTTTTGATCTGCGTTTTGAGAACTTTTATCCGACGTGCTAGTGTTCATTGCTGCATCGGCAAATGTTTTGCTTTCTTCTGTTTCAATAAAATTATCCACACATGAAAATTGATTTGCAAATATGTCACTCAAACCAGATTCATTAAATAGATTCGACATAATTGATCCATCTGAAATTAGCATTATTTGAGTTTTTAATCTCAACATTAACCTATACAATGAACTGCTTCGGTTATTTTCTTGCTGTACTAATCTGCTCTTTAATGAAATCATCCTGACTTTGACCCGAATTACTAGTGGATGTTCCCCATAAACCATAAAAGACAGTGTAGTATTTCGACTTTCAAAATACGTTTACAGAATTTCAGATGGATTTGTTCAATTGAACGCAGGTTTTGAAAAACCAAAATTTCTGAGCCGTACAATAAAATTGGCTCTATCATTGTATCGAACATTTTAAATTGTATATCGATAGGTATTGATTTGTTTCTTACAATTTTATAAATGCTAAACAAAGTCACAATTTCATTGAAAATATGAATATACTTTTGTATACGTTCTGTGGATTCTGGTAAAATTGCAATGTCATCCGCATAAAGTATGACAAATATCTTGTAAAATATATGTAGCTCACTCTCCAACTTATCTTTAACCTTCTCAAAGGGCATTCCATCAAAACGATTCAAATATTCCTCCAGGTCGTTTAAAATATAGAAAATAGGAAAGGTTACAAGTTCTTCCCTTGTCTCACACCTGTCAGACAGGGAAAGAACTCAGAATCTTCGCCATTATATTGAACATAGGCGTTTGATCCTATGATACATGTTATATATAACACTAAAACATTTCCTTTTTATCTTACAATGTTAAAGTTTTTGCCATAGCCCTGTTCGCCAGACAGTGTTAAAGGCTTTTTTTAAATCGTTAACGTGCTCTTTGCAAAAAATAAAAGATATGATGTGTTTGAAAATGGTTTGTTGATTCCACATGTCCAACTCTCAGGAACAATGCCGGTGTCTAGAACTAAGTTGAAGAGTTTACAATATATAGTGACTAGTTTAGGATGCGAGTATTTCATGTATTCATTTAATATTTTGTCCATACCTGCAGCCTTATTATTTTTAAACTGTTTTATAGCTTCAGTTACCTCTAGTTCAGATATAGCAACATTTAACAATTCATCATATACAGGGTATTCACAATTGTCACTATTATTCAGATTTTTAAAATATTCATAGAAAACATTGGTATCAATCTCTGGGTTCTTTTTTGCTTGTTTGAAAATTTGTGTATTCCGAAAGGCTTTTGTATCAGTTTTTGACAAGGTTCGTAGTTCGTAGCCCAATTCCCCTGATATTTTTCGTAACAACTATTGAGCTCTAATCTAATACTCTTTGACCGTATCATTCATTTTGTGTTTATTTTCTTCGATTTGTGTCTCACTTAACAGTTTCATTTTTCTGTTGAAATCAGAACGCTTTACCTCGCATTTACGGGTAAACCAGGGCTTTTGTTTGCTTGTGTTAAAATTATGTTTACGTTTTACACCGAATACTGATGATGCGGTTTTTAAAAGTAGACCCTTGTTGTACTTATTTTCACGACAACAGCAATGCTCACTTCATAAAATCCTAATACTTGAAACAGTCACGAGAATATAGAATCATAAGCGACACATAATCCCAAAGGCATGTGAAACAGGATTTTTGCCACATAAATATTGGAAGTTATAATAGTTGAAGTCATCCCGTTTGTCGTAAAACTTAAAAACTATTTCCCCCTCTAGGTCTATTTAGAGAAATAAATCTACGTATGAGGCAGATTTTAGTCTGTTGTCTCTTTAGTTTCTAGTTCGCTAGGATATATTTGGTCGAGACGCTCACTGAACGTAGGATTATTCAATCACTAAACATCATCAGTTTAGCGAAAAGTAATATTAAACGATCTGCCTTATTTCTTTTTGTTATTTCACAGAAGTCAGTCCCTGGATGAATTCTCTTTAAACAAGTCAGCTAGTATGCAATTTGTGAAAATCGGAATGCCAACGGTCTGTTGAAAAACACGTCTGCCAGATTCTTAGAAAATCCAGCATTGTAAGAATATCACCTTCACTATATTTAAAAAAGCAGTGTGTTCTCTTAAAAACTAAGACACCGCTTTACCTAAAACCAAGCTTTTGTATTGAATTTTCAATTTTTCCTTCACAAATCATTGATGTTTCATTATCTTAGGTAGTGAATGCTAGATCTTGCTATAAAGGAAGGACAACTTGTGCACAATTCTAAATAATCGAGCTTGATGTCTTTTGATTTTTCTAATATCCATATTTGATTAACACCGTTTGTGGAATTCGCTTTATCACAGTACAGTTGAAAGCCTTCCTTGGCTGTTGATAATATATTTGTAAGTACAATGTAATTTAGACAGACCTGGAGGAATCCGCTATATATATCTTTGTTTTATGGACACTTGTCTAGTTTAGTGTCCAGAATAAAGAAGAAAGATCAGACTCGTCTTCTTTGGTTTCAATACCAAACGATGCTGGGTGCTTCCGGGCTCATCCACCCCTGCAATTTCTTTATGTGAATCCGAGTTAATGATCTGACGGCCTTGATCCGCTCAGAAGGTTGTCAACATCTTCCTTTTATCGCTTCGCCCATTGTCTAGCATAGTAATCCATAAGTCCATTAAAAGTTTGAAGTTCTGTTTCCAATTAATCGGATTTTGCACTCGATATTTGGGACCTTTTGAAGGCAACTGTCGTATTTTTGCATTAAATTTTTAATTTTTTATATGTTTTCCTTTTGATCTCAATAAATTCATTTTCTTTACAGAACTATGCAGTGTTGCCTTGTCAGTCAAAATGCATAGTTTGTATGAATTTGTTTTACATGTAATATTATTCCAGAAGGTCAAGTATTCAAACCAATGCACTAACTGATAATGTATGGCACAATCAATAGGCTAACTAAGTAATAAAAGTTTGACATTAGCAAAACACATGGAAAGTTAGGGCGGCCGGGGTATAGAAATAGGCCGTTCGGTTTCTCCGCCTGCAGGTAGAACCCCTGCTTAAGGGGCATCCGTAAGTTTGAGCGGGATGTATAAATACTCGAACTCCCCTTCTCAAAGGTTGTGCCGGGGAAAGAATAGGCACCATGTATCTCCGTCCTTGAGGCACTAGTCCTCTAAAAGGGGCGTCCCTGATTGTGGGGGATATATAAATTCATAATCCGTCCAGAGGGAGACGTTAAAGACACCCCGTGTTTAGGAAATGCCACGCCCTAAGCACGCTAAAGACCCTTTGTAACAGCTCTTTTTGAGTGGTCCGTAGGCGGCCAGTTACAAGACTAAATTTTCCGCCTCTATCCATCCCGCAATTTTTCCAGTGGCAGTCTAAAAGTCCCTCTCTTACCGGTCCCTTTGTTACAGTCTACATATTGATTAATTGTTTGCTAACTTGTTTCTTTCCTGATTATGCATGAAATATTTGCCACTGGACGTTAAACAACAATCAATCAATCAATCAATCAATCTTTTTTTTCTTAAGCGTTTTGCCTTTGTATATTAAGTTAGAAACATTGATTTTCTTTATAACCTTACATAGTCTTAATCTTGTGATTAAAAGTAATTTGAATTTGAAACTCAGATCTTCACAAACATTTTTTCAATATACGTTTACATCTATTTGACATATTTAAATGCAGAGACAGAAGGTGAAATTTGGCGTTTCTTTGAAAAATAATTTTTGATTGGGCTTGTGTTGATTTTCTTTGGATTGAAATATAAGTTTTAATGAATTTTCTTTAACTGATATTAAATATGATGTTATTTTATTAACAAAAAATAAAAAGAAATAAGACACAAATTATACAATTAATTTAGAAAAATCAATATCAAAGACCTTTACAACCCTTTAATGGATAAATAAACAGAAATTCCGGGAAAATTCTAATATTTCTCTATCAGATTATAATCATAAAGTTCTTTTCAACCATATAATATTCCTTCAAATTACCTTTAAAATGTTTATGACAATGAAAAGAACCAAGAGAAAAACAACGTAACTTCAACTGAGCACTCTGCCATTGCGCACGGTAATGGTGTCCAGCAAAGTGGTTTAGAATATTTTTAAAATACTAAAACATTACGCCAGGTTTTGTGCATTTTCGGACCAATGTTAGTTTTTTTTAACTTCCTAAGGTCACGTATTCGTATCTTTCCCATACCACATTTGGGGCACTGTCCGACATATCTCAATCTATTGGCGCAAATAACTCGAGGGTCGTTAAGGCCCATTTTTGGCCCAAGAACTTGGCTAAGAAATGAAAATTGGCTGATATCTATTATTTATATATTTTTGTATTGAATAATGTCTATAAAAAGAAAATCCAACAGAATTTTTAGTTTAATTACTTCTACAATGATCACATGACCCATAGAAAATGCTTTAAATGTGAAAATACTGAGAATTTTATTAATTTGAGGCAATATTTGATACTATTTTGGCGATTTTAATATAGATCGCACAAAAACTTCACAACCAAACTTTGCACATTAAAAGATCTATCAATTACAAATGTTTGGTTAAAATATCTTCGTGATGTTTTTGTGCTATCATATCTATTTTGTACAAAACACCTCCAAAAATTAAGTATTTTTACCGAAAATGTTAAATTATTGTCAAATCAGTCAAATATACCCTTTAATTTTGTCGAAATGACGAAAAGTATTCAAGAAAAAGAAATGAATTATTAAAAGACGATTATTAAACAACATTTTCACAACAACTTATGAAACTTTATTTTCATAGTACTAGAGCGGACCTAGAATGACTTAATAAACAACACTACAGCACATTTATTTTTGGTGCCAAAAATATTCATAGCTTATTACTGTTATATTTACTTAAAGACAATAAATTCCCGCTTCACAAACGTGCCCTGTCTTTATAAATGCTATTCTGCTGTTAAATCAATGGATGTTGTTTATTTTGCATTTGCTATAGCCCAAATGGGATTCTGTCTAATTTGCAAATAAATATTTTAATATAAAAAATGAAAAGGCCAGATTTCAAATCACGGTACAAAATTAGGAAAACTTATAATATTGATATTTTATATTAAGTTTTAAGTTTTTCAGTAACGAATACAAAAATAAAAAATGCTGGACTTTTGGACTTCCAGACAAGGCCCAAAATTCATGTAATGCATTGTAGATGATATCCTCCTCACTCCCTTTGAAAAAGTCTACATACGTCCCCTGCTTTTCAATCTGATTAAAATCAGATTTTGGGGTAAAACTGTTCACCACGTTCTCAAACAGATCTGACGACGCTCCATTTTAATGTCTTTTCTTATGACCTTTAACGCTAACTTTTATTCCGCTTCCCAAGGTGTTGGAAGCGTAAGTCATTAGACAAATTCAGGAGATCCCGAAAATGCAATCAAAACAGAAAGTAAAATGAAGCACTGTCAGTACTGTCTTGGTTTTAGAACGTGAATTTTGCTTTTTATAATGTCTTTTTATTGTCTGAACCCAAACTGAACTGAGGACGTTTAAGACATATGTTAAAAATAAACAAAAAGGATGTTTGTGTACTTTTATAAAAATGCTCAACAAAGAGACTAAACTAGAAGAAAAAACGCAATTTCAGAAGCCACAACCTTATTAACAGGTTCAATTGTGACGTCACTGATAAGCCAAATATACGCGTTTTCTTTAAAATACGGTGAATTTGAATGAATGGTTTTTAACGTGAAATGTCAAGCGAATGTGAGAACCTACTAAACTGAACTTCTAATGTGAATATTTAATTAGTTCTCTCATGCGCTCTATATTTCGTAGCACAAAAATGCTCTCAAAATTCGGCACAAAGATCGAGATATGGCCACTATTACCAATATTTGGTTCACTATTATGTCCATTTTCTAAAAATTGTCAAAAAGGTTACCAATTTTTTGTGAATTGTTAGTCTATTGTCAGTAACTTTTAAAAATTGTTATTAATTTTGCTGAATCTGACCTATTGACGATCATTGAAGAAATTATTTCTTGCTGGACTTTGATTGATTTTCTAATTATCTGTCAGTAATTTTTAAAAATTGTTATTAATTTTGCTGAATGTGACCTATTGACGATCATTGAAGAAATTATTTCTTGCTGAACTTTGATTGATTTTCTAACTATCTGTCAAATCGTCGCTTTTATGGTCTTGTCTGTCTTCCGACTTAACGATTTGCCCCTTTGGTATCTTCGAATTCCTTTTAATCCAAAAATTTTACATGAAGGACACTCACAACTGTAGTAATATTTTTGTGGGTGGTTTTCACGATTAAGCGCTATACCTATTTGGTTCTTAGTGTCCTTCATCAAACAATTTTTAAAATATCATAAAAATAACCCCTTACAGCAAGGTTTGTAGTAACCAGGACTCTTGGTACGAATATTCGTTTAGGGGTTTTTACATTTGGTTATGAGAAAATATTTTAAAGGATCTGAAAATTATTAATTTGGTTAAACAAGTGAAACAAATATAGAGAAAAGGGGCCATGTCTCTTTGCCATTTTTCAGCCAAAAAGTCCTATTTGTGTCATTTCCTACACATTAAATACCTTGCATTGATAATCGAAAAATCACACTGTTTTGATTTATTACAGATATATAAAAATATCTCTAAAACAAAATTGATGCATTAAAAATTGCCATTTTAACCAAATAAGGCCCTTACCTCAAACTCCTTCGACCATATTATTTAGGCAATTAGAAGATTTTGATAGTCTTCAGATTTTGTTCACTACATTTTGTACTCAGATCTTGTGCATTGATGTATTTGTATATTTATTCAATAATAGTGAATGTTAAGAAGGTTGCCAAGACCTGCTTCAGCATCTTAAGTAGAAGGAATACTTTTTTATATTCTTAAACTGTTTTATTATTAATATATTATTATTGAATCTTTTTAATTTCTGTATTATCATGTTTTTATAGTCATAATTCTTTTTAGAATGGAACTTGTATTTTGTTCTTAATTGTGATTATTTTATGTTAATATATATGATTACATGTTTATTCCAAATTATTATGGAATATAAGTTGTGAGACTTAAATAAAATATTGAATCTGAATCTGTATTTTTAAACAAAATTGTACGTTTATAATGAAACAAAAAAAAACAATATATAATTACTAGTATATTACAAAGTTTAAAAATTATCATTATCCCAAATCGTGTGCAATAACATATATTAATGTCCTCAATATCGAAGCAATTCTGTCGTTAATTTAGGTCTATGTGTGAACAATGATTCTGTTGGTCCTTTTATTTATTATCTTAAAAAAATAAAATGATTTGACTAACACACACAGGGAAAAAGACATCGAGTGCTGATCCATACATCATCTGTTTGTGACCAATTTTTTGAATGTTGATGCTTAAAAGGACTAGGTAGGTTATCCAGTCAGGAAGTTTTATCTGACGACCGAGTTATGACAATAACAACAGTTAAATCCAATATCACCAATTACAAGATTATCTACTAAATTCCCTTGATAAAAGGGCATCAAAAATACTAGCCATTAACGCAGTATTTATTACCTGCATGTTATAGTTTAATTTATGGCATTTTTTGTTTCCAATGTTTGACAAGTTTGTTCATTTTTCCGATAAAGTGAGCGAATTCTTCGTTGTCTGTGTCTGCAACCAACTGAACTGGGTCTAACACTGATAATTCCGGTGACAGTGGTTCGCTGTCGACTAGAAGAGGAATTACCCTTTGTCTTTTTTGTGCATTTTCAAGTGATTGAAACAAATTAGCATGTTTTCCAAATACAGCTAAGCCATCTAACTTCAAGTTTTTAGAGTGATAAATAAAAACTAATCTAGAGCTATCGAGCAGTGTGGTCAACCCATCAAGTATGTATGTCCCTGGTTGTGTGACGTCATCTGGTAAACAAACTGAAAGGCCGTTGACGTGAAGGTGGTTCTGTAGCAACTTTTGGCATTTTTTAGCGCCAATGAAGTCCTGAGCACAATGTAGAATAATAATGTCATGCATCTCTGTGGGAATGAAAAATATGTATAAAAGATTTGAAATTCTATGTAGAAAAACTGTAATTCTTTAAACCTATAGTATACAAATATTTGGAGAAGTATCCGTATCCATCAGTGTTCTGTGGCAGCCTGTACTGGGGTAACACAAGCTCAGAGGCAAGCACTTTAGGTTTCGACATGAAATCAATATTAATTTTTATAATGTAATGGTGATCTTTTTATTCTTCTGTCTGTCGCAAAAGTAATTCATTTTCAGTTTTCATTTTGAGGAATATAGAAGCTATAGTTTTACTATGTCCCAAACGAATTTTTTATGTTTAAAATTAAATTAAATTATGAACTACATAAGATAATCATACCTCTTTCACTATCCTCTTCAATATCGTCTGTATCTGAAATCAATAATGAATTTTATTCAAAGCATTTAAGTGTGAATTTTGTAAAGGAAAATTGCACCTCCTCTCTATGAAATGTATATTTTATATACAAAATTACCAATGTTGAATAAATATGGAGAATTTTGGATATACATGTATGTTATATGTACATTTCAAGGATAACCTCTCATTATCAATCTTACATAAGATCTTGCAACTAACAATGATTTTGTCTCGTTATAGGATCCGGGTATAAGGAGATCTGTGAGAAATTTAACAAATTGTATACTTAACATTAATGTAAAACATATTTACAGTCATATTACATGTATTACAAGTTTGTTAGAGTTAATTAGTTTTTTTTACATTTGTTTGCTATTTATTGTTGCGCTATCTGTCTAAAGAATGCTCACAGTTTCTGAAAGCATGCTGACGATGAAAACAAATACCTACGATAAAACATCAAGTTTCTCAACACGAGATGTAATCAAAGAAAGTGCGCTCGAAGATTTTTGCTTCTGTATTCTCCATAAACGCGAGTGATAAACAATAAACGATTTTCAATGTTCAGGCAACAACGTCAAATTTGTACCTTATGTCAATTAGTTTATTTAAAGGGTGAGTTTTTTATGATTGTATGATTTTATAATTTTGATTTTTTCTTAAGTCATGGTGTCTTATAAAACAATACTATTTTGAACATACATTCAGTTAAGATCATGCTTCATACGAGATGTTATTTATAGCTAGACCAAAAAAGTTGTGATGTTTTCACATATATACTGCCATAATATCTTATTTTATGATTACCCAGATCTGATGGCTCCTGTTGACGGGATGTGTTTGTTGGGTTAGGTGTACCACCACCATTGTCATATGCTGAAATAAGACAAAAGTCAAATTGCAAAATTGTAAGTTTGTTGATTTCAAAACTAAGGTTTTAAATCAAACAATATTGATAGCAATGTTAGGGGTACATTTAACAGCAAAAAATGTGAAGTAAACTATCACGATATAAAACTTACTTGACTGCCTTTTCTTTACGAAATACACGCATATCACAGTTAATACGGTCCCAATTGCAATAGACGTTGCCAGAATACGTTGCAACATTTTATCTGTATACTATGTAGTAAACTCTGAAAAATAGTTTTTTCATATCATTTCACATAGATATCATAACAAACGTAAAAGTATAGAATCAGATATAAATAAAGACAAAGCGGGGACCAGGATAAGGAACATATTCCGTTACAAAAAAAAGTAAAAATAAACAACATGAGACTGTGTGTTGATATAAAATTAAGCAATAAAGAATACAAATAATTTGAGGTTCAAAACGCATATTACGTCACTTTCTGAGCATTTTGGTGCGAGGGACAGTATATGACATCATTTGAATATTTTATATTATGCATGTGCATTAAATATAGTTATAAGACCTCACAGATGTGCAGTCAAATACATAAAATAGTTATATTTCCTGACGCAGATGCAAATAAAAATATTTGGAAACGTAAATAAAAATTAATGTTTTGTTTGTTCCCCTCAAAATTATTTAACAAAATTTAAGACAACACTATCATTTTGTGATATATCAACTGTTTCTCTGTGAATGCCGGAAACAAAAATGAATGAAGATTCTGTTTCACCCATACTACCATACTGAACTATTGCAAGAAAAGTGTCCCTAACAGGAAAATTTGTTTATTTCTATTGGTTCCAGCCAGGAGCTAAGTAACAATAATGTTGCACAAAAAGCGACAGTTGCAATGTAATACCCGACCAAAAAACCCCCCAAAAACATATATAGTCAAACAAGTTATTCATACGAACAACAAAGGTTATCTTGACAAAATCTTTGCAGTTGACAACCCAGTCTCCTTAAAATGCGGTCACTGCAGTTAACCCAAATAAAACTTACTTTTGAATAAAGCTGACCGGACAGCGGCTTTCTGCCTTTTCTTGATTTGGGTGTTTCTGTTTCGTCAAGTAGGGTCAAAATTGAATAACAGGACAGACGGGGGAGGGTTGTTCTAGTTCTCTGTAGCGGAGACGTACTTTTGCCCCCTTCATGTTTTTGTACGCGTGTGCGGTGATGATTTGAATTTTAATGAACTTATTCTTTGTGCTGCCGGCAAACAATTGCCAGGGTCTGTTATGGATTTAGGGATATAGTTTGCTTGCACCTCCAAAGGGTTGGTAAGAGACGGAGTATCGCATCCAGGTTTTTGTGAGATGTGATGAAAAGGCTCGTAGCTTTGAGCATAACCCGTTTGCAGTCGTCGGTTTTTTAAGTGGATTTGTACATGAAATTTATCTTTATTACATTGTTTCAACATTTTTGGGTGTTGTCTGTTTTAGTGTCAATATTGACTCTAATTTACATCAAAACAATTTTAGTCAATATTTTGTTATATTTTTGTCCAACATGCTGTTGATTTTTTATTTTAAGCGCTTGCGCAGTAGCTTGTTTTTTATTGGCTGTTGGTATTTTTTGCGCTTGGTCCGGCCAGATGTCTTGCATGTTGGTTTAACTGTCATGGCTGGGAAAGTCGGGTTTTGTTGTCGACTTCGTTTGGGTTTTGGACTGGCAATTTGTTCCCAATGGCTCAGGTTATATTAGGGGAAAGGTTGGGTTGCTTTTTGTAAATTTTGAAAAAAGGTTAATGCCGATACAAAAAGCATAATTTTTTGTCCGTACCAATAATTCCCGTCTTCCAGTGGTAGTCAAAATGCCTTTTGTTTCCCACCCCAACCCCACTTATTTTGATATTTGTTGAACTTGTTTTCGTTCTGACTATGCACAAAATATTTACCACTGGATTTGAAGCAACCAACTATCAATCATTTAAATATTTTTTTTTTCTGTTAGTAATCCTTTAATTATTGCAAAACATGTCACCAATACTATAGGTATACGCACACAATATTTTCCACGAAAACTATTGCAACTTTGTTGAAGGTCGGGATACACAGAAATAATATTAGAATTTACTTCACTACTACAGTTTAGAGTGGGAGGAAGGGCATTCTATTACAGAGAACATGTCTAGTTTTTAGTTGGCCAAAAGTTCCACAACGAATTGTTCAAATCAAAATATTAAAAAAGCCACAATGGCAAGCAACTTCAAGACGGACAGTCTAATTTGTATAAAAGTTCTAACTCAAGCAGATTGTTAACTTTTGAAAGTTTTTCTCTTAAGGATATTGCTGAAGACTTTGAAGACTGTGATAATTTTCAAAACCTACTATCTGGCCTAAATGCTCTACTATTAAAGAATATGCCCTTTGTTTTGTCTTGAGCCATTCTTTGACACCTTTAATTAAACATCCTATTTATTTGATTCAGATAAGTCCAGCAAGTTCAAAATTATGTTCACGAAAGATGGCGGACATAAAGTTATGGTTAATAGATGTAGAAGATAACCAACATGGTTTGTAATAAAACGAGCTTTTCATATAAACAATAAATTTATAACTGGTGGTCCATAGGTTCCCGAGGGTATTTCCCAGCCCATCTTTCAGACTTGTCTTGCATAAATTTTACCTTAGAATTTAAAAAAATGTCTAGCATTAAAGTCTTAACTCCTAAAATGACGGAAAAGGCTTCTATCATTGTTTTGCACACAGCAGATGTCCTTCCCGCTGATTTGGCTACTTAGTTTAGAATAGAATAATTCATTAGACAATATCTGGCTTTCCTGTGTTTTTGTTCTTACGCTACTGATAAGAGATTAATACTTGAAATACATATACAGTATGTCAATACCCCCCACCCCCCGGCCGCACACACGTATTCAACATTGGTAAACTTGTAATTTTGCCAGATATATAAAAAGTTAAGCCATACATATGTATATGAATTTTTATTCATATTCGGGTACCCATGTTCGTCCCAGTGTTGAAGTTTAGTCTGTGCATTCTGTGCATCGACGAAATAAAGAAAACATCGAGAAAGCAAATAACCAGATGCTCAAAGGAGCCTGTTATGTATTGCATAATTAACAATGGCATTAGGGAACGACCATTTGATTTTCTGGGGGGGGGGTTGGAGGAATTTGAAAATGAATGATTTTTCTTGGACATTAGTGGAAATAAATATTTTGTCATGAGATAGTGTGAAAATAAATAATTTTACTGAAAACCTACTGAAAATG